>CM021103.1:431689163-431983329 GCA_007115665.2 Sequoiadendron giganteum
TGGAATTGTATCCCTTAAGATCATCATATGACTAGGCTACTATACTCGAATATTCCTCACAAAAGTGTCTTAGTCTGTCTTTATTCTTCTGAGATACTTTCTTCCTGACCTTGAGCTTTTTGTCTTCTCTGATATACAAATCGGTTTAGTCACCCTTGTCAGCTATGAGCCTTCTTTTATCTCTTTTTGCATCATCTGAATCAAATAGGCTCTCCAGAGTGACTAGGCCTCTCAGAAGCTTGTTGGATTTCAAATGGATAACTTGATCCCCATAAGCTTCGATGATCTTTGGTTGTAGCTAATCAACGAATTCCCTAGATGACTGGAGAAATGATGCAATATGAGCATCACTATTGAACAATTGCCAATCTTGATTGTTGTTTGGAATAGCAGGTCTTACAATTACTCTCACCACATGCTTATTTTTCAATAACTCAGAGGCTGACTCAAATTGAGCCCCGATAGTCACCATCCGATCAGCTTCAGAGTTCTTTTCTCTTTTGATAGCTTGAATATTAAATGCCTTGAAGTTTTCAATAAGATCCTAGACTCTATCTCAGTAGGATCGCATATAGACATTCTTTGCAACATAAATTCCTCATATTTGGTTGATCACCAACTCCGAATCTCCAAACACACTTATCTGCTTTGCACCCATTTGTTCTGCAAGGCTCAAACCATGGACAAGACCTTCATACTCTTCTTCATTGTTTGAGCATGTGAACTGGAAACAGTAAGACCTCAAGGTCTTTTCCTCAAATGGAGATGTCAAGCATATGCCTGCTCCAGCTCTGACTCTGCATCTCGCTCCATCAAAGTGAAAAATTCATAACTCTGAGGGTGTTTCACATCCAAAATCCTTTATGAATCTGGGCATAGACTGCCATTCCTCATGTATAACATAATTCTCGAGTCCAATTGCGTGATAATTCCCAAAAGGGTCTATATCAATAAACTCATTCAACAAATTTTCTTCATCCTCGGTCCAAGAGCTAGTAGCCTCTTTTTCTTCCAGAAATTCCACATTGAACCTCTCTTCTTGGGTAATTGAAGTATGTGCCACTTCAAATTTGAGCAAAGCCTCATCAACAACATGCTCGAAATGCAAAGTTTTTGACAGTAGTTTCATCTTGGCTCCATGTTTGGTCCTCAAGATCAGGTGCAACCAGTCCAGTACTAGATATCCTTCGGCATTTACCATGAACTCTCGAGACAAACAAATCCCAAATAAAGGAGGAATATCAATGAGTACGGTATCTTGATTTATAGTGATACTGGGATAGGAAAAAAATGTCATAGGAAATCCCTTCATTACCTCGATGGTATCAACTTTATTTCCATCTAGCTGCATGACTCCCTCATTAAGAGGCTCATATTTTAAACCCAAAGCATCAACTACTTGCTTAGGCATGACAATGGTGCTAGCACCAGAGTCGATCATACAATTATGTAATAGCTTGTCGCCAATGATAAGTGTTAGAAAGATAATCTTAGGTTTAGGCTTACTCTCTTTTCAAACTTCTTTCTTTTCCTTTGGTTGATTTGTTAGTACTTTATCCAGGTCTAGCCTGGATATCTTTTCTTCATTAGACTAACTAGGCACCTTCACATCCTTCTCTCTCGACAATATTTTTTGTAATAGCACCTTCTACTTTGAAATAGCTAGGACATCCCACAAAGAAGTGTTGGTAGAAGATTTCTTCAGTTTTTCCACCACATTGAACTGTGCTCACAACTGATGAGTCATGATTGCTTTCTCTTTATTTTTTGCAATTGGTGTTGGCCTCATGGCTAGTACGTCTAGCTATTTGGCAATAGCCAAGACATTCATAGGAGCCTTTTTCTTCGGAGGAGGTGAATTTGGAGAACTGGGAGGAACCACACTATTCTACTGTGGGACTGACGATGGGCCTGCCAGTGGACTAGGCGTCGGCTGAGATGAAGCATTATTCAGTGGAGATGTGAATTCTTTGGTGAGTCTCCACTTTGAATGCATGTTGTAATTAGACTGTACTCATGGCATTTGAGTTATAGGAAATTTATTCAGAAACATTGATTCCTCTCATTCCATCCATGAAAAGAGCACTTAGTCTGAAACTATATTTGACTCTTGCTGAATGGACATCCCTTGCATTTGAGCAGTGAGGACAACATTCTCCATCTACTGAGAGGTGTATGATTGGTTTCCAGGATCAGGAGCATCGCCTTGGCTACATTGGTCTCTGATATTTTGTTGCAAATTTCCCCACGGACAATTTATAGACATGTGAGCATCGTTACAAGGAAAACACCATGAATTGGCATCTTCGACTAAGTTGTTTTGTCTAGCAACCAGCTCTTTATTTGAATTAGGATGGAAAGTTTGCATCAGGAGGGTCACCAAAACAATCTGGTTGTTTGATTGAGCCTGAGTATTTTCACATGATCTATCTTGCCACTGATTTGATTGGTATGGAAATTTTCTGCCTTGATAATTTTGGTATGCTAGATTCTAGTAGCTATATTGTTGCCACTTCATGGTAGTCAATTCATTATTCATGGCTCACATCTATTCTCTCATCTCGTTCATCTCGACAGCCAAGGGATTAGGCACTCAAGCCACAATCAGAGCTGCAGTCGGAGCTGCTCTGAGATATACATACATAGATTGGGGAGCAGTCATAGGCACACTGGTTGAAGGAACTTCGACTTCCACGATGTTGCACTCAGGAAGCAATGGCATGATGGGTCTTAGTTCCAAATTTCCAACAACAATCAGGTTATTTTCTACAGTGACAGCCAAGGCATAAGCATCAAAAAGAGTTGCTCCACAAAGAGCTTGTAGCATCATGGAAATATCAGGGTTGATGGACTTTAAGTAGAACATGAATGCAAAATCCAGGGGTGGCTGACTACCAATAGGCACTCTCTGCTAGGTCAAATGGAACCATGTGTTGAAATCAGGTAGAGCTTCATGAGGAGTTCACTTTATGTGTGTCAGTTGATGATATAGCGAATAATTATCACCAGCATTAAAAAAATGCTCATAAAATGGGGTTCTGAGATGGTCCCAAGTAGCAATAGTATTAACTTCAAGAGTCCTATACCAGTTCAGTGCCTTTCTTCAAAAGGAGGCAACAAGAAATCTAAGAGCTAAATTTTTATTTGACACACCATGTACCAAACATACATTTGCCACATCTTGCAGGTGTTTCGTTAGTGTCTATGACTCATCCCCAAAATACTTAGGGATAGATTTTGGAGTAGAAGCAGGGATTGGGGCCCATACTACAAGAGGCACAGGTGCTACTAAAGGAATTTCAGTATCCTAGGCTATGCAATTTCTAGTAGCCATAGGTGGAGGAGAAGCAGGCGATTGCAGAGAAGGAAGAGATAGAGGAAGTGAAGGACTACCTCAATCACCTCTTGGGTGCACAAAAACTAAGGGTGGTATGAGTTGGCCAGGGAATCTTGCAGTCTACGACCTATTTATAGGATGATGACTCATACACACTTATAAGATCAAGTGAACATGCTAGTTCACATCCCATTGGGCATGCCAGAAAAAAATCTGTTGATGTAGGATTTTGCAGGTAGTAGCAATCTTATGAGAAACTTAGCTATTGGGGGACATAGTGCGCTAGCGAAGTGACCTATGGGGTTTTATCAAAGCCAGCCCTTCACTTAGTGGGGGAGGTAAAAGGTTAGAAAGACATCAAAACATGAAAACTAAACTACAGGTGATGCACCAAAATCATAGACAAATTTACTAGAGCACAGTGTAGGATACAAAGGCCCAAACCACCAAAATGCTGTTTATTAAGTAAATTTTCTTAAAAGCACTATAAACCTAACAAACACCCTCTAATTTGCATAGCATAATGCAACATAACTTTAGCCAACATAGAGGAGTTGAGAAACATGATTTGTATTTATTTACCTATGAAAGATAACAAAACCTGAAGAACAAACATTCATACATCATAGGAAAATAACAATCTTACTAAATGCATGAAAAATAGAAAAGGCTAAATTGATTGGCACCGTCTGCAATCTTCAAGTGTAATAAAAATATTATAGAGGCTTTTCCCAGTGCTTGGGAGCTTTTTAACAACTTAAAAACAACCTAATAAAAGAGAAAAATGGCTGCATAAATAGGCCAGTCCACCGCCCGAATCACCACAGAGAAAGAAAGTTGCGAGAAAACATTGATGCCCCAAATCACCTCGAGCCACCACTAAAAACAACAATTTCCTAGGAGCGCACCAACAATGCCATTGCATGGATCATAAAACCATGCAGCAACAGAAATAAACATGCGACACTGGAAAAGAAAACATAATAGCAAGCGAGTACAAATGGTGAAATACCAACTCCTGATAACCGGTGCACATGAAACTACCACACATCGAGTAGATGGGGCTTGGAAAAAAGAATAAGGGATGCCTAGTGAAAAGCTTTGAGTGGGAGCCATGTGGCACACACCAAACAATAGAAACTGCATGGTGGGCCCAGTTTAGAAAGCAGCTAGAGAAAGCCATGTGTCGCGCAGATGGAGACCAAAAAAAGTGAAGCGATATGGAAAAGCAAAAAGCTTCGAGAGGAAGCCACAACCGTAAAGATGTGAGTGATTTAAAGGTAAGGCACAACCGTGAAGATAAAAATAAAAACCGTGAAGGCAAGCGATTTTTGTGAAACAAGTACCATCTTCCCACATAAGGGACTTGATCCTATTTCTTTTCTTGTGTCTCAAAGTAGATTGGTGAAATAATTTAGTTTTCTTATCGCCCTCTCATAGCCACTAGACTCTTCATTTCAGTTTCCAAAAGATTTCCTCTCTTTTTGAGAGATTGATCCATTTCATTCTTAAGTCCCTTTATTTTACCAAGGTCACCTCTTCCATATCTTGATCTTTCATATTTTTTGAATGAATTGTAGACTGGACAATATAATTTTCTTTTGTTGAAAAATATTTCCAAATAAAATTTTATTCCATCTCTTGACCTTCTCCTCAAACTATTTTAGTTTTTGGGCCAAAAAAAACATAGACTTGTCCCTAAGCATGACTAATTCCAACACCTTTGGATCATATCTTTGAAGTCGAGGTGTGAAGCCCACATCATTTTATATCATAAGGGGAAGGCCCCTTAACACTAGTGTCTTCCCAATCCAAGAGTATAGCTTTATGGTTTGAAGTAATCCTAGGGAGGGCAGAGAGTGTTAGCTTTTGAAAAATAATCCAATTGTTATCTATCAGAAACCTATCAATTTTAACCTATATATGATTTTCACCATGTCATCTATTGCACTAGGTGAATAAATATCCCCATAGGTCAATGTCTAATAAGCCATTTTTTGAAAGGAAGTCCATGAGGTCCATCATATTATCTAAAAAGTCAATAAAATTGCAAATCTTCTTTGAGGGGTATAGAGGAGTATTGAAATCCTCCCCAACATCCAACAATCCCCACTGTGACTTGACATCAAAGAGGTAATTTGATTCTAAAGAGAAGCTCTTGTAGGTCTAGAATTTGGTGCATATATATTGATAACATTCTATTTCATTTAAGAATTCAAGTCTTTGATATGAGTAACAAGGAAATATTTAGAGAAATTACCTTTGGAACCTTTGAACCTAAGAGGATTCCAAAGAGTAGAAATTCCTCCAAAGGCCCCATCAACATCACAGGTAGAGTAGTTAGCATATGGATAGATATTTTTCACACTTTGATGAAAGGTAGATTGTTGCATATTGGTTTCTTGGAGAAGAAGAATCTCAATTTTGTGAATAATGACATAGAATTTGATAAGATGCTACTTGAATTTTTTTTTCAAACCTCTAATACTCCAAGATAGGATCCTCATAGAGATAGAGAAAGAATCAATGAAAAGATGTCACTGAAAAAAGGGGGAAGGCCCCCTACCTCTTCAATTATTTTGTTTCTTTTGTCTTGAGAGGTCATCCTGAGTTTTCTATTTTCCCAAGGTGGCATCTCAAGAAGCATCTTTAATTATTGAATCCCTCAATGAAGGTCTTCCAAGCATCATTTCTCCTCCTACATCTACTTTATTCTTATTTTTTGTTTTACCACTAAGCTCTGTCTAGTTGTTCACCAAGCCCTCAACACAGGATTTACAAGGAGAGGGAAGGTGTTTTTCACCAAAACTCAACAAATATAGGGAGTCATGGAAGCCTAAAGGAAAGAATCTAGACAAGGCCAAGTGTCTTGAATCATTTGGTTTAAGAGGGTTAGTATTCAACATTCTTGGATTTCCATTCAAGTCTATTTCAATTTCTCCTTCCTCAAATCCATCTGTATTACTCAAAAGGACAAAAATCTTGACATTACCAACCAGATGGTGGCCATCCTCCTTAGGGCATGGGATCGAGGACATGATGCCATTAGAAAGGGGGAGTGGGAGTCTTTATTTTATTTATCAACAAAGAGATATTAATCCCTCTTATAATAGGGGTCCAATGGCTTAGATACAACACAAAGGGGAGAGAGAGCCTCTTTCGAGGATTCCATAAATGGTTATTTATCTACCTTAGGGGGCTAACAATTTCAAAGAAAGGGTCAGTAGTAACCACTTGTTCAAAAAGAGGGGCATCTTGCACCTTCTCTAAGTTTTGGATTACCTTTTTTGCATTTTGAGATTGGTGAGATGGGTTCTTACCACACTTTTCAATAGGGTTAGTATTACAAGAGTCAGTGAGATGCCTGAATTTTTTACAAAGTTGACAAAAGAGACTAGATTTCTAAAATTTGATAGGTTGGTTCCACACCTTAAAAGTAGATCTAAGGGGACAAACAATGGTGAAAAATTATTTACTTCAACATTCACATAGATACCATTTCAGCAGTGGCACTCCCCTTGGGCACCCAGACTAACCACCTTGTTGAAGCCATGTGGGCTTACCAAGTCCTTAACCTTGCTAAGAAGTTGAAGTAAAAAAATGTGTTGGTTGAAGGAGATTATAATAATATAATCCAATGTATTAAAGGGTCTCAAAAGCCATCCTGGACTATAGAGAATTGGGTTAATTTATCTAAGGAAATTATTAATTCCTTTGAGAACTACTTTGTCACCCATGTCTATAGGAAGATCAATACGGTGGCAGATTACTTTGCTAATATAGGGGTGAAGGTGAATAATATAGTGACATGGAAAAGGAGTGATAGTCTTGAGGATGACATCATAGCCTTAATCATGTATGATCAAACTCATGGGAAGGTTCAATTTCCCTCACTGAATAATGATTAAGGTGAAGGCGGGTTTTCCTAAGCAGTCTTGGTACTGTTGTTTCATAATTTTTCTTCAAGGGATGAAGTACTGTGGATTTTATAGTCTAATTAATCTTTGGGGCTTCACACGCTTTCTGGGAATTTTAGTACTCATGAACAGGGGAATTATATAGTATTCGAAGAAAGGTTTCTTTGCAGACAAAATGGGTGGCGAGCGTTGTAGGTTGGAACTGGCTAATTGTCCTGAGCTAAAGATCAATGAAAAATTATGGGGAGGGTTTTGGAGAAGGGTGGCATCATGATCTATATGGAGAAGCTCCATGGTAGGGATCAGGAGATTACCAGGATTTTCATGAAGGAATGGAATAATGGCAGAATTAATCTGTTTGGTAGGAAAGTGAAGATTGATGAGCAATTAATTTCTGAGGTTATTGGGATGTCGGTGGAGGGTCTCAAGTTTCATAGGGACAGTAAGCTCTCTGACTAGGTGATTAAAAATTTCCCTCACACTGACAAGGAAATGTAGGACCTCTTGTGGGCTACTAAGAGTATCTATGATGCTACAAAAATAAAAATTTTGTGGAGGGAGGTGTTGAGGGTTATCATTGAGTATATCATGTTGGGTGGGAGATATTCCATAATTTTTGGGTATCACTTTGTGCTCCTAAACCATTTTAGGCATCAGGTCAAGGTCTCCCTTCCTTTTTATCTCTCTAATTCTTTAAATTTGAGTCTTTAGGACCATGTGTCTAATTTGGTTAGATATCCCATAATTCATGAGGGGTTACTTGTTCTCATCTATGAACACTTTAGAGCTTTTCCAACCATCCATCATTACCCTTCTCCTCACCCTGTTTCTGATAAGGAGGAGTTGGGTGATAGTTATACGGAAAAAGATGAGTGGGATACTGAAATGGAGGGGGAGGAAGAGCACCATGTGGAAGCTAAGAAGAAGGGCAATGTCAAAAGAAATTATAAGTCATGTGCACTCTCTAAACCTAGTGCAATGATGTCTACTGGAAGGGCCAAAATTATTTATCCTGGTTCTCGTATTACTAATTTGAAACCAAAAGGTACACCTAGTGTTTCTTATAAGGGGAAGGGTAAAAGAAAATTGGAGGAAGACCCTTCCTACCACATTGAACAAGAGGAACCCCAGCACACCAATTCTTTTGAGACTCCCAGCTATCCAACTATGGATAGGGAGGATAGACAATGGTACCCCGGTGACCTTAAGGAAGATGACTACTACTTCAAATCTGAGCGAGAGTATCCTGGTGAAATCCTTGCTATTGCTCGCAATGGTTCTATTGATTTTTTTCATCTATTTAGGTGGGCCTTCTTTGAGATTAAGGACATTAAGCTTAATCAAAGGGGATATAACAACAGGTTGGAAAAAGTGGAGGGGGCTGATAATGTGAGTAAGGATAAAGGTAGAGCTAAGGACCTATGGATGGAAGATGAAAAGAAATATATGGTTGATTGCCTGAAGAAAATTGTGGAGGATTTGGACCATTTCAAGAACAATCACAACGGAAAACTTTTTGATATTGAGGAGAGGCTAAAAAGTGTCAGAGAATCCATTCAGAAAGTTTTGGAAATGAGCCACAAAATTCTTAAGTCCACTGCTAGTACCATGAACATGATGGTCAAAAATCTGGAAAGGGCTCATCAGGTAAAATTTGTGGTGGATGTGGAGGAGGTTAAAGATCCAAGCTAGGTTGAAGGGATTGGGCCAAGCAAATGCACTAGAGGCAATATAAAAAGGAAGTTGGACAAGCCCCCAACAGACATACTGGATATGAAGAAAACTTCTATTAACATGGACATCTTGGAAAAGGAGGTCACTGAAATCTTGAGAAATCTAGCCTAGTGGCTGGTTTCCTGTAGGTGTTTTGCTAGTTTTTTGTACTTTGTTGTCTCTTCACTAGTCGTTTGTTTTTATTTGCTAGAAACTTCTCTTCTTTTGTGGAACTCTTAATTCTTTATCCTTTCTCTATCTACTGTTAAAGGGTTTTGGAGCCCCTTCAAAACCTTCTTTTACCTTAATCAAAAACATTCACATAGATACGAGAAAAAACTAGTGTTGACTTCTACAAAATAACTTTATCAATGACAAGAAGGTATCCAAAAGAACTTGCTATACCCTATAAAACCTTAGGCTCTATAATTCAAGGGGAAATCTTGATAGATGAATCTAGGCTATGACAACCGCTCCCATATTAGCCAAAGGGTCAAAATTCAGTTTCTATTTAAATAGAGAGGCAAATTTTAATGTTTTTATCAAATTCACAAGGCCCTCCTATGATTACTTTGAGTGTATCTTGATAGAATTTGAAGCTAAACAAGAAAATGTGATTGACCATTACACTAATGGAAACACTCTCTTTCAACTTCCAAGTAGATTCAGTCCATTTCATAAATTTATCAAAATTAGGTTTGAAACCAAGTAACTTACCAACAAGGGAGAGTTGTAGATCAGAAATCATCTCATCCATTATGTTGCCCAAAATAGAAATTTTGAGACTATCTACCATACATGAAGCCTCCAAGGAGGGATTACATATAGAAAACCCCAAACTTGTGGCTTTACCACTAATCAACTTTTCCATAGAGGATGAAGGGTCCTCACTGGAAAGGAAAGATTCCAGATCAGGAGAAAAAAGAGGATGAGACTTCTTCGAGATCTATGACCAAGAAAACAGAGAGGGCAAGGGAAAAATTTACAAAAAAAAGCCTAAGGAGAAGAAACTAAAAAAATCCCACTTTTAACATCCACAATAGTAGAGATAGCGGATGGGGAACCCCACTGTGGCTCCCCATCATCTAGGCACATGGCAACACAAGTGTGAAGGAAGAGAAATTTGAAAAATTAATGGACGAGAAAGTTGAAGAGATAACAAAAATAGAGTCATCTTTAGATTCATTTTTATTTTTACAATTCCTCTAAAATATTATCTCTTTCTCTAAGTTTGTTAAATTCATCTTTAGATTCATTTTTATTGTTAGAATTCATCTCTAGATTCATTTTTGTTATCATCCTTGAAAATTTTGTTTCTTTTAACTCGTTGGCTTTCTTAAGTTTTTTTAGTGAACTTTCCCTCTATAATATCAATGTGAATTCAAATCATAAATTTTTTTACATTACTAGCACTATTATAATACTACATTAATAGATTTCTCCTTCTACACAACTTATGAAAATTCACACTTATTCTAACTTTCTTCATTTCTCACCATTCTTGTCTCAATTCACTGACTTTTGTTATTGTGAATTGAAAGGATAAAAATATTTCGAGTCAATATTAATTGAGATTTATTGAACTTATCAATGCATAGTCTTACACAACCAAACTTAACAGATGAATTTATCATTCCTTTAGCACTTTATTAAATTTAGAAATTTCAAAGCATCTCTTAGTTTCCTTTGCTTTGTTTTTGGTGCAATTATCTGATGCTACATGATGAGACATCAAATCATTTGGACTTTACAATTTTGTGTTACCATGTGCTATCAATTGGGGTTTCTCTTCAAGTTAACCATTGTTCCTTTTTCTATTCCTAAACACGTGGAGCTAAAATGACATATGCCTTCACCATTGGTCCTCAAACCTTTCCTACAAAATTCTTTTATCATAGAAGTAGAAACAAGACATAATATTATTCTTCAAGGACCTTCGATTCATAGAATGAAAGCCATTTCCTCTACCCAATTTAAATAAATCCACTTTCTTCACCTTTTTGAAGTCCACATTATCAAAGAAGATCCTAATCCTTGAAACATAGAAAAATAGGTTGGGGGTACATTGCATAGGGTTTTATACTAAATCTGGAATTTTTCACCAAACTTACTATAAATGAGAAGAGGAAAATGGAGTGTAATGAACCTACCTATTTTTTGTTTCATTAAGGAAATGAGATCCTCCAAGATAAAATTAAATTTCAACCCTTAGGTGATTCAATTCTATGGAAGATCTGATAATTTCCTTTATGTGTGTGTGGATGGAGGGAAAAATTCAAACAACAGTTTTGTGAGATGAAAATAAAATAGAAAACAACCTCAAATCTATAGCCCAAGACCTGATTCATGTAGATGGAGAATAGCTCTAACGAAAATAGTCAATTTTGTGTAAATTTGATGAGTGGAAGACACTTAAAACTTACCTCAAAATTAGATGCAAAGTGTCCAAAAATGGTTGGAAAGTGTCTAGGACCCCCCTATCCAAAAATGGCGAATGGGCCAGGGGAGACAACTTTCTGAACTGAATTTTCGAGAGTCTCAAGATAGATCTGAGATGTAATTTCCACTAGTTTCATGTGAAAATGATGGAAAATGAGCTTGGGATTTTATTTTTCATGATGTTAATAACTTTTCTTGCAACTTTTATAGCTTTCCACTTTTGAGATCTCCAATCTTCAATTTTCCTTAAACCTAAAATCTGCAACACAAATACAAGAGGGAAAAACTATTTTTTTTGGTGAATGGGGGTTTACCTTGGTCAAACCCCATTTTGGTAATTAAACATTGAAATGAAATAATGAAAATATGAAAGGAATGATGAATGAACAATACAATGTTGAAATTCAACAAACCCTTGAATAAACCTTGGAAATACTAAAATCTTGCATGAGATGGCTTCAATGGATGTGGATATTGATGCTTGAATCTCTAATTGAATCTTTGAATTGAATGCTTGTATTAGATCTTGAAAAATACGTCACAATGTAAGCTTAAAAAAATGCATGATTGCAAAATACTTTGGCATGATGCTTGAGATCTTCAATTCTGCAACAAATGATGAAGAAATCTACGCTTGAACACTTTTGACAATAATATTGACTCTTGTAATTTATCTTTTGAAAATATAATCTTGATTTGATAAAATAACATTGTATTTAGAGATATTTATCCATAATTTCCTATAAATTAAACATTACAAGCCGATATTTGAAATTTGAATTTGGGATGATAAAAATACAACCAAAACATGTTTTAAAAAAGGGTTCCAAAGCCTAGGGAGGACCCATTTACCCATGGGTGAATGGATCCTAGGTCCCTATTCCTATAACACACATTGTTCAAGGTGTTTAATTATGTGTTGGCATTAATTATTCTTGGGATTCCCTTTCATAAAATGTAATTTATTAGGCTTGTAGATGTAAAATAGGGCTTATTAAGGCATAATTAAGTCCAATTTAATTAAGAAGGCCCAAAAAATGTGTGAAAATGTAAAGGAGTACATTTTTAAACACTACATTAAGGAATTATTGAGTCCATTTTATTTAGGAGGGCCGCAAAAAAAGTGTGAAAATGTAAAGGGATACATTTTTTTACTCTACATTTAGCCCCCACTTTAGTGAGAGGGTGACCTTACATCAAACACACACTAAAGTAGACAAATACATGTCAAGAGGGGTCCAAGTGTTCAAATGTTGATGGGATAGGATGAAAAAGATCAAGGAGTGGCCAAGCCCCCAAGATCCAAAATCCCATGTCAAACCAACACAAGCATGAAGGGAAACACACAAGATGTATGATATGAATCAACAAAACAAGATACACAAACATAAAATGCCAAAGAATAAAAGAAAGAAAATAAAAAGAAAAAAAGGGGGTGGATCAAGCCTTGACTGTTTGTCTAACTCAATGTGGATCAAGGCTCATTTTCTTATCCAAAAATGTTTACAATTAAAACTCACTATTCACTATGCAAACAAAAATGCACTCACAGGAGCTAGTGTAGTCTGATATACAGTAGGTGATCCCCCAGAAAATGACTAAGCAAGAAATTCATGCTAGGTCTACAAGCTCTCACCATACAATGCAAAATTCATTCCAAGTCTACAAGCTCCAATTATACTAACCATACCAACATTATACCTCCTAATAACTATGATAAGGCACCACACAATATGAACTTTGAGCTTCATAAGGCTACCAAACTGCATTACTCTAGGAACTCATGAACAAAATGAAAATAAGATAAGGTATGTTCAAAATGGTTTTTCTTAATGTATTTAAGGTTTTACCTTGGAGAACATTGTGCCTAATGTCTCCAAGAGAGGACTATTCTAGGATAAACGATTCACAACTTAGGGAATGCAATATGTAGCATCACTACTAAGAGGAATATTGTATGCTTAGAAAGGTAATGCTCTTGAAGGATATCAAGCCCAATGACACCACCAAGAAGAAACATCAAGTGAAGTAAGAAGACCACACTTTGAATAAAAAATTCACACTTCCTAGGATATGTACATGCTATCATCACTAGGAAAGAAACATGCAAACAATGAATGAGGGACCATATGCCCCTCACTTAAAAGGTCAACATACCTGATGTGTTGGTATTTTAAGTAGAAAGAGAGGAAGACAACCACCAAGAAGTATCATATTTCTACCAAGATAAATATGGTTGTACCCAACATTGTACCATCATTAATGGCAATGAGCAAGAAACATAAAGCTACAAATGTGACATAGTGATGAGTAACATGATAGGATTAAATTTAGTATCAATTAGAGGAAATAGATGCATCAACACAAGGAAGAGCACCACAATCCTTAAGATGTTGAATTTTATGACTCAAATCCTTGCATTCATTAGTAGAATGACCATGAACTCTATGATATGCACAAAATGATTTTTTTTGTAAAATTTCTTTTGTTTTCTTGGAGGGAGAGATATCAAGGGAGCTTGGAGAATTTTTGACAAGGTACTCTTGTGATCAATGGTAGAGGATGTTTCTTTCTTTTGTGACAAAGGTATCTCCTGCTTAGTACAAGGTGTCATACATACACAAGACTCTTTAGATTGTGATATTTCCACTCTCCCTTAAAGGAGGGTGTAAAATATAGTGAACTCCAATAATTACTAATACATGTGGTTGAATATGTCCTAGGAGTGTTTTGTATGATGACATTGATACTAAGCAAAGATTTCTTTGTTTTTTTTTAGGGACAATAACTAAGACCATTAATGTTTTCTTGTGTGTTAGGCTCTATAGGAACATGGATACCTTTTTCTCTAGAACCACATCCTTTTCCACTATAAACAAGTTGTTTTATAAGTACATAAACTCTTCCATAAAGTGTTTTAATTTATTTTGGGTTTGGTGGTTTTTCATAATCAACTTCCTCAAACTTTTTTTGTGTAATAACCTCTATAAATTAAGCTTAATTAAAAAAAAAATTACCCATCATCACACATACAAGGATGAAACATGTCCAATGCACAAGAAAAATATAGAGAATTATATTGAAATATTAATTTAAATTACATGTGCCATTTATAAGGAAAAGTCATATGGGAATATTTCCCTTACATTAGACTTCTTGGTTGATAACAAACTACACAATATACTGAATACTTGTGCCTTTCTGATAGGATATCTTCGGCCTTGAACTTCTTTGACTAAATTGAGGGTGAGAACATTGTGGGAGTGCCTTTCCTCCCTACCACAAAGTCAAGCACTTCCCTGGAATTCTTTAGTCCATCGAAGAATACCTCAACCCAACACGAGGAAGACTAGCAATGCAATACTAAATAGGAGTAATGGAATATGTGTAGTAATTCATATCATCATCAATAATAACATGATAATCACATAATTTGCACCAAAAAATTCATAATGCTTGGTGTTTTTTCTCATACAAAAATAGTCATGAAGACTTCATGTTAGATTACTATCAATGTTGCTAAGGCCATCATTTTTTTAAATAAAAGGTAATATTTGCAAGTACTAATTTTATAACAAGATAACATGACTACTTGCATGCAATTCATCCAAAAATATTTTTATAAGTACATATAAATTAATGAAGTGGATCAAATGTAAGAGCATGCAATTACAAGCATGGAAGTGAATAAAATATGCAATATTAAATAAAGAAGGTATAGCTCATGTATGCATGTATACATATATATATGGGTATATATGAGCATACATTCTTAAGTAAGCAATTTCATACCACATTACCTCCTATCCAATTATCATGAGGAAACACGTTTGATGAAATTTATGAGCCAGCATTACCTTTCTTATATGGAGAATCATAGTCAAAATTTTTTCCAACAATCATTCCATCTATAGAACGAATCTTCAAAGACATCTATGTGCAGCCAACAAAAAATTGTTTATATAAATATATAAAGGTTCATAAGCATTCTCTTGATACAACCTTTAGTATTCATCTCATTTTCTACTATAGTCTAAAGAGAAGATTAAAAATTATAGTAAGAGTTTGAGGTTCATTACCCTAATGACCCTTTCTATCTAGTCCAAATCTACCTTATCTGGATTGAGTGGATAGTAATATATTGCTAGGTAGAAACCTTTAGAACACATAGAAATTCATCTTAATATATTTGAATACACTATCTACTCAATTTATATCCACCATTTTGGAGCTTAACTCTCAAAGTGGGCTTACATGAACAAGGAAGCTAGATCCCCTTCCATTCGACTTGATTGGTGTGACATAAAATATTAGATAGGTTATTAACAAGTTCATTCAAAAGTGAGTTGCAACATCAAGAGATAGGTTTTTGGATAAATAAACTATCTACCCTCTATCAGTATCTACCCTGAGGTTCTCTAGTCTACTTAGGTGTTGTTTTTCAATCCAAACAAGGGAGTATTCCTTACATCCATCTCTACAGAAAAGTAATTCAGCCTACTTATTTCCATAACTTAATAAATCTAGAAGAATGATTCAAATGGAATTGACCTATACAATATCCAGTCATATCATACACATGACTCATGATTACATTCAACATAAATCATTATCCATTTAAGAATTAATTCCAAAGTAACAAAAGAATGTATGTCACAAGTATGTGTATGTACATAGATGAGGGTCTATGTGCATACACATATATGTGCCAACTTAAGTTATAAATTTGTGCATACATTCTGAAATAAAAACCATTAAATCAGATTGCTAACATTTAAATAATGTTACTTTTTGACATTTCATTTGTCAAAAATTTAAGAAACAAATGAATCTAGAACAAGTCTATTTTAACTGTTTCTCATATACTGTTGTGTCATTTTTATCAAAAACAAGTTGTGATATTCATACGATGCTATTTACAAATAAACACTCACTATTTATAACATAACGATGTTGTTTACAACTAAACAGTTATAGAATGATGCTATTTGCAAATAAATACTTACTGTTTATAACCGAACAATTTTGTTTCAGATAAACAATTATAAAACCATTGTATTTGCAAATAAACACTCATTGTTTATAATAGAACAATGTTGTTTCAGCTAAACAATTACATAACAATGTTGTTTGCAAATAAACACTCATTGTTTATAATAAAACAATTCTATTTCAACTAAACAATTACATAACAATGTTGTTTGCAAATAAACATTCGCATGTTTATAACAAAAAAATGCTATTTACAAATAAAAATTCACATGTTTATAACAAAATGATGTTGTTTACAAATAATCTCATACTAACAATAACAAAAATATCTTAAATAAAAGATTTTGTAAGTTTTTGTGTCGTTAGAATTTCTTTATCAAAATTAGGCTAACCATTACTTCATACATGGATCATAATGTCCATCATTTACGGATTTCAACATATAATCGATAATGATATCATTTATGAAAAATATAAGTACTTTTAAACAACATTCTTGTCATTGTGAAACCCCAAGCAATTATTAAGTCAAGAAGAAAACTTTCAATAGTTTCCAAGGTTCTAAGAAATAACCCATGTTTTCTAAGGTCATCAAGAGAAGTATGAGTGATCAGGTCTCTGGTTTCTCCAAGGATCGACTATTCCTTAAATTTCTATTATAGTATTACCTTAACCATTCCAAGGCCAAACTCAAAGAATGCACATAAATGACATATATATATATATATGTTAGAAATTGGATTGCATCAAATGGTTGTCATTATTGTCGAATGGTTGTAATTGATGTCAATAGAGTACTAAATGTATGAGATGGTTATCGAAAGCTATTTCCTATCAAAGATGATCATTATATGTGGTCTAATGTGTTGGTTTTTAGGTCTAGTTACTATCATGAGACAACCTATGATTCTGATATTCAAAGATCTTGATTGACTTAGCATATGCAATATATTATGTGGATTAGCTATGTTTTATGGATGTTTTTTCAACATAAGAAATGCATTAACCTCATATTATATTTCCTAATTAATGATTAAGATATGCTTGTATATATAAGATGTTTTCAGGAATGAAAAAGTGGTGTGAAGTAGATATGAAATGTGGAGAAAGTGTGAATGCAAAAAGGATTAAAGAGGTGTGTGAATATCTAAGCCAAAATGCTTTGTCAATTGTGGATTAGTGTAGTTTTGTAGAGTGACTACTGTGTGAGATAATAATTTATAATCTAAGCTTCATTGGAACTGAACCCAACACATTGAAGTTGTATCCTATCAGTTCAATCTTCTGGCAGTGAGCCACTATCATTGTAGCTTGGCAGTTAGCCATCTCTTGTATCTCCAAGTTGTATCCCTATGGATAGTGAGTCCGAATAGTGATTCCTTATTTCAGGCAATTAGCCTTTTTGTAATTAGTTTTGATATTATTTATAGTGTGAGTTAAACCTCACCATGGTTTTCCCTCATTGGGTTTTCCACACAAATTTGGTGTTATTATGTTTATGTGTTGAATTTGAGTTTCTACATTGGCATTTGATTATTAATCATTTAAGTAGTTTTAAGTATTAGTTCCTATGATTGAATTAAAGGTGAACATCTATGACAACTGATTCATCCCCCCCCATCTTAGTTGTCCTATTTAATAACTGGTATCAGAGCTCGGTCCTTTGGAATAATTTTAACAGATTGAAGGAGATCTTGGTAGGTTGAAATAAATGGGAAAGGGATCTAACTTGGATGAAGAATTAAGAAAATAGGCTTAAAAATCTAAAAAATGAAGATCTAAAGGAATATGTCAAGCAAGTAGGTGAATGCATTCAAAATTTAAGGAATTAGATCCAAAAGTTTAAGTTGAAACATAAAGAAGTTAACTAGGAATTAAAGGAAGCAAAGGATACCATTGAGAATCTAAGAATGGAACTTGAAGAAAGCAAAAGGATGGAAGAAAATCTGAAATTAGAAATTGAACAAGGTAAAATAGAGAAAGGATGCTTGAAATAATTTATCAACTAGAAGATAGAAAAATGTAATAAACTTGAACAAGAAGTAGTAACCCTAGAAGATGATCTAGAAAAATTGAAAGCTCATGAAGAAAGGTTCAAGACAATTTCTACAATGCTCGATGAGTTGATTTCATTTCAGAAACCTACAAAGGATAAAGGTGGTATAGGACTTGAAGAAGGACAAAGCTCAAGGACTAAAACAACTTTCAACAAGATGGACAATCAAAGGAAATTTCAAGGCAAGAATAAAAGGAACAATACCGGAAGGATTCCCATCCAACAACCTAATGCTCAAAGCTACCCATGTCTTAATGGATTTTGTTTCTCATGTAGTAAATTTGGACATAGAGAAATAAACTGTAGAAGTAGGATAAATTAGAAAAGAATGAGTTGAAATGTTGGATTCTTTACTAGAAAATGTTATGTTTGCAACAAGTTTGGACATAGAGCTATCGAATGCAGGAGCCAAATGATGTTGAATAAGCTTGATACACATAGAATAATTCAATCCTTTCAAGGCTATTGTTACACATGTAATATCTTTGGACAAAAGGCTAATCAATGCAGGATAAAGATAAAACAAAATTCATTTGATCTCGGATATGTTATGTGCTACACATGTATCAAACTAGTACATATCTCAAAATTTTGCTAGAACAAAGTTGGGAAGAAAACTAATCTGAAACAAAAGGATAAGCCTATGAAAAAGATAGACCAAAAAGAAGTAAGGAGATAAATGATTAAAATTTGGAGAAAGAAGGAAGAACCTTAGAACAAGAATGCATCAAATAATCTTGTATCTGCATCGAGTGCATATACCTCTTCTAAGAACTAAACCCAGTATTGGTTTCAAGAGGAGCAGTCACAGAAAATATAAAAAACCCCCGATATATGATGTGCCATGCAAGGACATGTGGCTATGTGATGTGAATCTCTATTTAGAAGGAACTAATGAAAATTTTGGCAAAAAATATGCAAATTAGGAAATTTACAGAGCCCTTCTTGGCTCATAGTGTTTCTCAAAAATTGTTATCAATTTAAAAGATAAAAAAGAAATAAATACAAAATTAGGGAAAAATTGATTTGGTAACATTGGCTGAGAAGGAGGTACTAAAAGAATGAAGTACAAATGATGATGTCATAAATTACCTTTCATGATGAAACACTAAAAGTGACAAGTTAAATAAGGATGATTGAGTGGTCAGTTCTCATATTGTGAATCGAACGAGCTAAGAAGTAAAGTGTAGTTGAGAAATAATGAGTTAGGGTTGTTGGCAAGTGATGGTACAAAGAACAAGGTTGAAATAATGGAGTTGAAGGAAATGGTGGTATTTAATCTGTGCAAAAAAAATTGCAAACATTAAGTAAGTTAAAAATCGATGAATTTAACCATGAAAAGATTTGAAATCTCAAAGGTTCCCTTTTATTTGAGAAAATGCAAAAGGTCAAGAATTTAGGGCACAAGGGTTTAGATATTTGGAGTGAATTTACATACTTTTTTGATGTGGATATTGTTCGATTTTTCCTAGGCATAATTCAAGGTGATTAGATGATCTTTGACAAACCTTATGAGATCAAAAAGGAATCCATTGCAGCAATAACAATATTATGCAATATTGGACCCGTCTTGGTAGAGAAGTTAGTGAGGAACAAAGAATTCGAAGCTCTAACTAGAGTAACAAGAGATCAAACAGAAATTATAATTCATACCATAGTCAACCCTGTGATAAGGTATGTGGCATATGGTATTTTATATAAAATTTATTTCAAAAATAGGGAAGGCTTTACTTCAACAATTGTCATTTATGTTGTGCATCAAATGGTTGAAAAGAATGAGAATTTTGATTTGTGTGAGTTACTAAGGAATCAATTAATGAATAATATTACTATGACAAAGAATGAAAATTACCCTTTTCATTTTGGATCTCTAGCTACATGTTTGATGATTTATTTTCTAAAATGGTACCATTGAAAGAGAATGTTGTGTGGAAGTTAGTTATACTAGTTGGAAAGAAAGTCTACCGATAACTGGAATGTTTAGAAGATAAGGAAAAGATTTGTAAAGAATACTTTGTAGACAAATTAAGTATATGGAGTTATAGCATGGTTTCTAATTTTATTGTGATATTTAAGGCAAGAACCTCCTTTGGAAAGAGGAATGCAAGAAGAATCATCTCAGGTTCTCCTTTGGAAATAAAGAAGCTGAAGATAGGGGTGCGTGCAAAAAGATGGGTAGCCAATTTGTGGCCAACTTTTTAAATTTTTTTGAAAGCTCATAACACGAGCGCATTATAACACACTTGTGTTATGGATTAGTGTGTTGAGATTGAGGCTTGACCATAATGATCCCATAATACGAGCACATTATAATTCACTCACATTATAACCTATTAAAATAAAAATAAAAAGAAATCGAATTCATTTTAACTTGTCACTAATTTTTTCTTCCCCGTGGCCAAAACCCCATATTCCACACTCGCATTGTAGGAGGAGATATTTTGCAAAATTATTCATCAACTATTGTTGTTTCATCACTAGGATGCCACCACATCGATGAGGAGGTCTAAGAGGTAAGGATTGTTTGTTTTTTGTTTTGAATTTGTTAGTTTTAGGTTGTTTTTTATATTTATTTTTGAATTTTTAGGGGATGTTAATCAACCTAAAAACCCTCCTCAAAATAATCAACAAGCACAACAACGACAAGAGAAACAAAATCCTCTACAAGAACAACAAGAACAACAAGAACAACAACAAAAAATCCTCAAGTTAATCAACCACAACCTCAATCTCCTCCACCAGTCCATCAACATCCTCCTGGAACTCAATAAAACTTAATGAGTGAAATTGAGAACAATAAAAAACAAATTGAGGATTTAATCAAGAGGTTGAATGATCTAGATGGTTCAACCACAAAAATAATGACCCTGGAAACTTCACTGAAATAAATGTTAAAACACGTAGATTCAATC
This sequence comes from Sequoiadendron giganteum, assembly GCA_007115665.2. Taxonomy (NCBI): domain Eukaryota; kingdom Viridiplantae; phylum Streptophyta; class Pinopsida; order Cupressales; family Cupressaceae; genus Sequoiadendron; species Sequoiadendron giganteum. The sequence continues at coordinate 431,710,530 of CM021103.1, forward strand.
AACAAACAATTAACTGGTTGGCAGGATAGGAGGTAGGTGGCTAGGGATTATTACTGTGATCAATTAAGATACAAAGATGTGAAAGATCTAAAAATTACAAAATTTGATTTGTGCTCATTATTCACTTACCCATGCACAAATGAAAATCTTAGCCTCAATGTGAAGAGGTTTCCTATTCATTGGTGCACGACCAATAGATCAAGAATTTTTTTTGGGATAGGTGGTACATGGTTTTTTATTACCCACCATGCAAAACTTGTGGTCCCACAATATTTCCTTAGGAAACTATACTGTGAGTTCATCTTGAACAAAATCCCAAATTATTTTTATATGAGGGACTTCTAGAGGAGAGGTGGGGGGTTAGCTCAAGATAGACTTGGTGCACTACCAGATCCTATGTGACAAGGGAGATGACCTCTCACTAGGCCACCTCATTAGCACATCGTTATACCTTCCATGGCGAAGGAGAGTGCTAACGTAGAGACTTTGCAGGCCATCAAGTCTTTGACCCAGAGTGTCATCCAGCATGCCAACCCTATTCTATAGTGCCATCTAGGGGAGTCTTCAAGTGGTGGGCTTCAATCCCATTTGTGTCAATCTTGCAAGGTGACTTGATCATATGATCCCACCGACATTCAGGAGATTATTACATAGGATTCTTCTACAGTTATGGAGATGGTGAGGGAAGATGAAATTTATCATGAGGCCTATGGAATTGATACTCAGGTAAAAGTTAGCATGTTCATTGAGTTTAATTTATTAAATTTTGGATTTGAAATGCAAGATTAACTAATTTAGTTTTATGATTTTAATAAAATTTTAAGGGTCACAGTGTTGATATTGGATACACCGGCCCTACACCTTCTTATTTCTCCACTGCACCTACCATTGAGGTATGTAACTAGTAAAAAATTATAAATTTATTACATGTTAATAGCATTGTTTTATGAATGATATTTTAATATGTGATTTTGGATGTTGAATAGGCTAATATTGGAGGTTTTGAGGGAACAATTCCTAGTGCCAGTGGATTTAGTCAAACCTACATGTAGGTAATAGAATAAAGAGTTTAACTAATGAATTGAATTCTACTTAATAGATTTATGTAGTTTATATTCATATCATTGATTACGTTGCATTGCACATATTTCAAACTCAAAGCATTACTTCACATTCCATAACTAATAACTAGATGTTGATATATGACAAAATTTCAACTACAATATAGTTGTTTAGAAATTCAACATAAGCAGTGATGCAATTACTTCACATAGCATAAGTAATAATTAGGAGCAACTTCGAATTACATTCTCTTGTCATGGAATTCCATGAGACCACTTTTTACTAAGGCATATTTTCAAATAGTTCACTATCTTTTCTATGCTATGGATGCTTGGAAGGAATATAAGAAAGAATAATAGTACACAATAGAATAGACAAGGAGATGAGTTGTTTGAAAAAATGCCTCAAAGAAATGTGGTCTCATGGTGGTTTCCATCACCATGATCTACCCAGTTTCATTGAGGTACATTTTCAAATAACTCACCGCCTTTTCTATGCTACCACATTTTCCATACATGTCTACCAAAGCATTTTATAAAATAGTTCATTTCCTCGCTGCTATGGCTAAAAGCTTAAAAAGAGTGCTTTCCAAAAAACTATGGATGCTTGGAAAAAATCTAACAAAGCATAATAGTAAGCAATAGTATAGACAAGGTAGTGAGTAGTTTGAAAAAATGACTTAAAGAAATGCGGTCTCATGGTGATGGAATGCCATTCCATCACCATGAGACCACATTTCTTTGAGGCATTTCTTCAAAGAGATCACCACCTTTTATGTGATACCACATTTTTCATACATGCGTACCAAAGCATTTTATCAAACTACTCACTTCCTTGTTGCTGTGGCTAAAAGCCTAAAATAGGTGCTTTCCAAACAACTATGGATGGTTGGAAAAATTTATATCAAAGTATAATAGTAAGCAATAATACAAAAGAGAAGTAAATGAACTATTTGAAAAAATTCTTGAAAGAAATGGAGTCTTATGGTGATGGAATACCATGATGTGCATTTGTTTGTAATGGCATTCCATCACCATGAGACCCCATTTCTTTGAGGGATTTTTTCAAATAGTTCACTACCTTCTCTATGCCACCACAATTATCATACATGTCTATGAAAGCATTTTATCAAATAGTTCACCGGCTTGCTACTATGGGTAAAAGCCTAAAAAAAAGGGGTTTTCAAACAGGATATGGATAGGGAAAATAGTAAGCATGATAGTAAAAAATATATTGTTTAATAAGTACTCAATTTTTTTTCATTATCTAATAAATTATAAGTCATGACATGGATCACTATTGTAGTTTTCATGATTGAATAATTTTTTATTTTATTTTTCAGTTTTTGCAAGAGGAAACACCTTCGAATGTTTAGAAGGAAATGGAGATTGGTGTTTCATTTGCTATATAATCCTCAATTGATCTGACAAGGGAGGTATGAGGAAAATTACTTAATTTTAATTTACATTTGTTGTTATAGATGTTATTTAGTGAAAAATAAAACCATTATTGATTTGTAGTTTAATTTCTATTTGGATGGTTTATATAGGGCTTCAACACACCTCAACATGGGTATTTGAATATTTTCCTCATGGAGAGTGATCATCAGATGGTGGTAAATGATTATTTTGTTAAATATATCATTTTTTTAATATAATTTTTATATATTAATGTCTTTACTTCTTATCGTAACAAATAAGACTTGACCAAGAACTAAACCCTATGAGGAGCTCTAGGAGCACTCCTCGACCATAGCATAAATGAGTGATAGATGTATCACCATTCGATCGACAAGAAAATGGAAATTTTTTATTTCAAGAGTGTGGAGAGCGATGAATTTTGATTCTAGAGCCCTTTGTTGTATGCCTATATGGCATTTTTGTACATATTTTGTATTAGATATATTTGACATTGCATGCCTATATGGCATTCTCGTAAGCCTATATGGCTATTTTGTAACTATATTTTATACTTATATCAACATATATTGATGTATGTCTACATGGATATTTGGTTAATACAAACTTTTTTATTGATGGTGTCCATATTTGCATTATAAATCCATGGTTCAATAGATATGAGTTACATGTATTCAAGTGTATACTTTACAAGTTATGTGTATACTTTGTGACCTATGTTTATTCCAATGTATACTTTGCAACTTACATGTCACATGTATACTTATTAATTGGTTAGACCTAGCATTGATCATTGATGTCCTTCATGGTTTGTCTTGAATATTAATTGATTGATGCTAAACAACTTTGTTAGTCAATGCTAAACAAATTCAATATTTCTAGGAATACTAGTAGAGTTACAAATTCCAAAATTACACAAATTGAAAAGAAAAGATCTACTATAAATAAATAAACTAATTATTAACTTGATAATTGATTAAGAATGAGTATAAAATATATCAAGAGATGAGCCTTCTAGAATGGAAATTGCCAACTAGAAAATAGGCAAAGCATTCCTAATACTTTGAAAGTAATAATCCACCCAAAATTGCAATGGGAGAGAAGTGATGCAGAGCAAGGAGGCCTTTAATTACCAATCACAAATTTAACTAATTTCAAAAAGCCTTCAATCTCCAAAACCCTAACTAGGGTGATTCCCTTAACAACTTCACTATTTACCTTATAGGTCTGCAAAACTAGTTTCTTGGAACTATCTCACAACTCTAGTCTCAAACCTATTAACCAATTATATTTTCAGACACCCTTTAAGATATACCAAAATATATCTCAAAATCTCATATAACTCTTTTAGAAAAAATATCTCAAACTGATGCTTCTACGTTGTCCCCTTAAGCCAAATAGGCCTAATTTACAAATCAACTCTCCTCTAAAAAATATTCCAACCCCAAATACCTATGGACAGTTATTTACCAGTCTATAAAACCACCAAATCTACAAATTTGAGCTAGTGAACCTCTCACTAAGTCCTCTTTATACAAAACCCTCATTTTTAGCAAGTTATAAAGGGGTTTATTGAAAATCCAACTTCCCACCTTCTTTACAGTTCACCAATGAATCAAAAATTCTTCAAATGGCCTTCACATGAGTAATCTATCACCAACATTTTCTGCCCTGAGAGTTTTCCTCACCTACCCACCTTTAACCATCAAATCTCACTCAAAACATTCAAATTTGACTAGGGCATCATGCTCAAACCCCCAAATGACCTCTCCTACTCGAAAAACCATTCAACCAACTAAATCCTACCATATTGGGCCCATTCCAGTCAGCTACAGGAGTTACAGTCAGTGGAATGGGCCATAATCACATTTTTATGTCTTCAAAACCTTAAAATTGGAGTTTCAAACCCACCTACAGGGAAAACTCAATAATATTCTACAAACCCAATGGAAATGCCTCAAACTCAATAAAAATGATAGATAGGACATTGAAACAAAAATTCAAATAAATTTGGAGTCACCATCAAGCCGTACAGGCCATGCAACTACTTTGCAACAACAATATTCAATAGAAAAGATATAAAATTTCAATGAAAATAGGAGCTTTATTATTCAATCTTTCAGAAAACGTCCAACAACATTCATTCATCAAGTTTCCAACATATTTTAAACCTTAACCAATCTATTACAACTATTCTAACTGCCCTTTGAATTCCCATGACCATTAGGCTTCCTAAATTTTACATTTTTTTACACTTTTATAACTTTTCAATATTGCACTTTTGACAATTTTGAAAAAATGTGATAATATAAACTCAATGACTCCTAATTACCTATTATATGGTCTATTAGGACCTTATTGAATTGAAAAAAACTCAAACACACCTAAAACTATCAAAATACTTCATTTGACAACATTAGCACAAAATGCATTTGGTGCCCATGCACCAAGAAGGCTTATTTAAGATCCTTGAGCAATGTATTTCCTAATGCTCCCTTGTTCTTACATATCTCAATTCAGTTTAATCCAAAGAATTCCATGAAATGCTTTATCTAAAAGGAAAAAACACATTTTCAATAGGTATTCCATGAAATGATTCATAAAAGAATTCCAATATATTTAATACTTTGATTGGAACAACTCAATTAAGCAAAGGATACATAATCTTCACAACACTTGTAAAACATAATATTCATAGTAGATGAAGTAGTGTTTTGGTGTGAAAGAGGACCATGCGTAGTGTAAATGTACCTATCAGGACGCATTGGAGTAGTTTTTTTGGTCACATGAATTGCAAAACAAAAGATGCATCACTTTGCAACTTTACACTACTTGCATTTGACACTTTTTCCATCAAGTGAAAGCTGGTCACCATGGGAAAAAAAATCTGAGATAACAAAAACTAAGAGAGGTTATTGTAAAGGGGTCCAAGGAGATCCCATAAGCTCAAACACAGAGTTTTTAACAGTCACGGTTTTTGAGTAATAGCTCGTCAAAGACTGCTTCCCTTTTGCACTTTGGACCCTTAAGGGATCGAGTCGGTTGAACATAGCTTGAAGTGATTCCGCTTATTTGGGTCTGAAAGAAGACCATTCCTAATGTAAACTTACCCATCTAGATGTGTTGGAACAATCTATTTGGTCACACGAGTTGCAAAATGAAAGTTGCACCACTTTGCAACTTTCAACTACTTGCATTTGACAACATTTTCCCCAATTGAAATTTCACCACTACGAGAAAATGCCTCCGAGATAGTGAAAACTAAGAGAGGTTATTGTATAGGGGAATAACGTGATCCCATACAATCATATGAGAATTTTCTAAGCATCATAGTATCTGAGTAACAACATGCTGAAGTTTGCAGCCATTTTGTACTTTTGACTCTTAAGAGATCAATTCGGTTGAACGTAGCTCAAAGCGATTCTGCATGTTTGGGTGTGAAAGAGGGCCATGCCTAGTGTAAATATACCTATTCAGACATGTTGGAACAATTTTTTTGGTCACACGAGCTGTAGAATGAAAGTTGCACCACTTTGCAACTTTCAACTACTTGCATTTGACAAAAAATTTCCCGAGTGAAAATTCACCACGATGGGAAAATTCCTTCGAGATAGAAAAAACCAAGAGAGGTTATTGTATAGGGTACCAACATTATCCCATGGGATCAAACCAAAATTTTCTAAGCATCATGGTATCTGAGTAATAGCATGCTGAACTTTGCAGCCATTTTGCACTTAGGACTCTTAAGAGATAGATCTGATTGAATGTAGCTCAGAGCAATTCTACGTGTTTGGGTGCAAAAGAGGACCATGCCTCAGACAAAATTCCCATAACCAACATGGTATCCAAGTAATAGGTCATCGAATATTGTTTCCCTTTTACAATTTGGACTATTAAGGGGTTACATTGCTTGAATTACAAATGTTTGAGGGCAAAAATAATTTTTTATACAAAGCAGGGAGACAATCGACCTACAATCACAATTCAATCCTTTAGAAACAACTTTTGAACCCTTTTAAACCTATCTCTCCAACTCTTCACAAGTTCACTCAAATTCCCTTATAGATCTACAGACCTAGTTTTTGGACCAAAACTCTCGGAGCCAATCTCAAACCCACTAACCAATTGTATTTTCAGACACCCTTTAATATCTTACAAATCATATCTCAAAAGCAACATAGGTCACTTTGGACAAACTTTTCCAAAATCATGCAACTATGTTGTCCTAGACCTTAATTAGGTCACTTTAACAAAGCATCACCCACTCAAACACCTTTCCAACCCTAAATATTCATGGAGAGTCACTTACCAGTCTACAAAACCTCCAAATCCACAACTTTTTATCAAATAATCACTTTGTATGACACCAAAACATGAAACCCTCACATTTTTCCATTCCAAAGGGGTTTATTGAAAAAAGTTGTTCCAGGATTCTACATAGCCAACCAAGGCCTCAAATAACTTTAGTTATGTCTACACATGCTTGAAGGTTCATCAAAATCTACTACCCCCAAGAGTTTCTACAACTTCCCTCGTCTAACCATCAAATTTCACTCAAAATACATAGTTTGACAATTAGGCATCATGCTCAGGCACTCAACTCACCTTCCCTACCATTCCAAAGCTTCAAAAACTTCAATATACACCTTTTCATGCCAAATAAATCATCTCCCAATCTTTCCTAAGATAATTTCACCAAAACCCATCATTGAAACTCCATTTTTAAGCCAAAGTTCACCTAATTTCCTCTAGGAAAGCAACCAAAAACACTCCTAAACATTTTCCATACTCCTAAATATTATTCCTACATATAATCCTAGAATTTTGGACTCATTCCACTTAGACACAGAGATAAAAAATAGGTGGAATGAATCATTTATTTATTTGTAGTCTTCAAACCCTTATGGCCGACTGTACAGACCCGCAATCAGTAATTTGACAAATAAAATTCTTAAAACTCAATGAATTTCCTTCAATCCAAATCCAAAACATAGATAACACCTATCTCTACCAATTGGAAAATATTTTAGAACATAATACTTCTGTACGATCAAGTATAATAGTCTGCAATAGAAAAATTCAATGAAACACATAGAATTACAAGAGAAATCAGGGGATATTTATTGTTTTTCCTTCACAAAAACCTTCAACAACCTCTTCCTATGAGTTCCCAACATATTTAAACCTTATCCAACCTATGAAAATGTCTCTAAATTCCTTTTGAATTCCCATGACCATTGGGCTTCTTCAAGTTTACATTTTTTTGCACTTTTTTCACATTGACAACTTTTCAATTTTTGCAATTTTACATCATTTTGACAAATATGCAACATGAACTCCAAAATGACCCCAAAACCAGCTAACATGACTTATTACATTATAAATTGGTCTAATGTAACCTTATTCAATTAAAAAAACTCAAAACAAAAAGCTAACTTAAGACTTCCATGAACCAAATTTGCTCAATAACCTTGGTGCCCCTGCACCAAATTTTAATGTTTGAGTAAATCTCATTACAATGCCTTAGGTACTCCATTCTCATATATATTTTACAATGTCACTCATAAATTCAATATTCTCTTATAATTTCTACATCATAGGTTCTCATGATAAGGTTAACTTCAAATGAGTAACTTGAGATTCCCTCGCTAAGCTTCACATGCTCTTTTATAATGGCTTCAAATCAGAATTGAAATTTTTCAAGATCATCAAAATAAGGATTTTGGATTGATTTTTTGGCTGAGATTCTCTTCGATGGCTCATAAATCAACATTTTATGTAAGGAGATACCAATCATTTTTTACTAGTTTACTTAAAAATACACAAATTAAAAGAAGAAAAAGAAAGAGCATCCAAAATGGAAATAAAATGAAAATAGATGGAAGGCACTTACAAAAAAAAAATCCACACCATTTGGTTCCAAATCGGGAACAAAAGGGCATAAATATTGATGCTTCCATTGAGGATAGGAATTCCAGTCTCTCAACTTAGTCACTCTTGGTCATATATCTTCACTGGGAGTTCCAAGATACCTATTGCACACAACACCTCTCATGAATAGAATAAATTGAAATTTGAGATGCTCTTATAATGTGTACATCATAGGTGGTCATGATAAGGTTAACTTCAAATGAATAACTTGAAATTACCTCACCAAGCTTCGCACACACTTTTGAAATGACTTAAAATCATAATTGAGATTTGTCAAGATCATCAAAATAAGGATGTTGCATTGCTTTTTGGGCTGAGATTCACTTCGATGGTTCATAAGTCTACATTTTTCTACAAGCGGACACCAATCAATTTTTAGCAGGTTACAAATAGGTAAAGTAAAAGATGATAGCATTGGCATAGAAAGAATTAATTTGTGTAAAAGTATAAATTATTAAGAACTAATGTGCATACTTACAAATTAATCCAACGAACCATCTAGGTATTCTCTACTCTTTATTGTGTCAAATATTGCGTCATGGTCAGACTCACGGACCTTCCACAAGGTCTTATTCAAAGGTATACTCCCATATTTTTTCAAATGAACATTGGATACCATGATAAGGTTCGAGTAATGAAGAATATTATGATGTGTGTCAAATTCCTAAAACAACCAATGTTTAAAACTCTTATGTGGGTATCTTCTAAGCCACGTTCTAGTAACAACAACTTAACCTATAGGGTATTTATTGTTTTCTCCATCTATAACTAGGGCCTCCAATTTCTTTTTTTCCTCAACACAACACAAGTAATAGCTTGTTCCCTCTCCGTTGTCTTCATCTGCAATAACTGCATAAACATGCCCTGCATTGATATGTGCAACAAATATCTTGAAATTAGTCAACATTACGAATACACTACAAAGTAACATAAAAATAGGAATTTCAAAAACTAAGCAAGTATATATATTACTTGGTTGACCTAGATCTGATATGTTGTCAAAGTCGATTTATGATTCCATCAATGCTAGTTCCAATGCCATCAAAGGATGATAAGTGTGAAGTGGGCTAAGATAACTTGTCAACCATTTTTCAACCCATTCCCCTAACTCACAATCATTCCAGGCTTGCATTGTACATGAAGAACAAAAGAATGCCATCTTCTATATATTGATGCTCCATGAACCTACATCAGAGTTAAGGAACAAGTGTATCTTTTTGATCATGTTAGTGTACAACAATCCTCATATGGTGCAATGTTAGTATCATCCATCAGCCAAAAAAACCTATGAATTGAAGATGTACCTTAATTACTTGGACCCATCGAAGCATTGCACCACTCAATGATTGATCTTGCATCTATCAGCTTTTCACTATCTTTATACTTTAACTCTTCTCATTCTAATGCTCTTTTCATCCATGCTACTACACCATCATGCTCCCCCTTTGCATGCTCGACCTCACAAAAGTTCCACATATGTTGAACACCTATAATGACATGCATCCTGCTCAGCCAGTAGAACATTCACAACTTCTTGAAATGTGTTGTACAATTATCTAACCATATTATATGCAGATCGTATGCTATGCCCCTCTGAGCCAAATCACTATAGAACATCTAGAAACAACCTTGCATGAACTCCAGAGAATGTGTGTGATCATCACTAATTAAATATGTTCAGTTAACATATGTCTGAAGAACATTTAATGAATTTAAATGAATATAATAGGCGAGACTAGTGCCCTGTTGGGTAAAATGACCTATCTTTGGTCCTCTATACTATTAGCTACATGGATGAATGCTATGTGCATAAATATCAAAACCTGTGTGGAGTTGTAATATTGTGACTACACATCACGTTGTGGCTATATAGTGTAGTTCTCTAGAAATTCAACCACCGATACTATGTTTCCAATTAGAATGTTGTCCTTTCATAGCTTGAATTGCATGTCGAGCCATCAGGCTCTATGGGTATGTCTTGCATACTCAGACACTATATTGTCATGAAACATGGACATAAAATGATACACTGGAATATTTTGAATAACCAAATCACACCTTTTTTCTTGAGACCTATCTTTTGTAATGTATGCCACTATTTTATACTTCCTGAACTCTACTAGTTTCTATCCCACCTCATTTGTGATTTCCATATGTTGACATATTGGCATATGCTGCAAGCCACTGCAACGCTTGCATGAACCATCCAAGCATGCTATCCTATAGAATATTTGGCCATCCTCTATTTCACATAATATTTTTGATAAGAACTCTCTTGAAGATGTTGGTGGGGCTTCTATGCCACAATCCTGCAAAATGTCGTTAGTATGTAATCTAAACATATAGAATGATAAACATCATAATGGTTAGAAAATTCAATATGTAATCTACAAAAACAAGTAGTGTGTGTGTGATTTATCTTGACATAAAAAGGTTTAAGCATTTCAAAATATCTTTGAAAATTACTAATTTGAGGATAATCCTATTGAAATTTATGAAAAAATTAGGTTTGAATCGTATCCAAAAAATGCTTTGGATGTGGCTCACGGTTCCAACTACCGATTCTCCTTCTTACCACATCCCTTTGATTCGAAGATGGCCTTGTGTTATTATTCCAATACTCTTCAATTAGTGTTTTCAATGCTTCAACAACTTTTTATATTTTCATGGCAGTCTCCTTGAGAATTCCCATAATTCATTTCAATTGGTGCCCTCAATTATTTTTTGCCTTTGAACGGCTCTTGATAAAGTTTTTCTACTAATTCTCATTTTTTCACTCATTTTTAAAATGAGATGAGCTCTCTTTTTTTGACTACTTACCAAAGTTGATGTAATGATATGTTGGGTGACATTACTATCCTTTGAGAGTGAGGTCTTACCCACACTTTCATAAGAATCTATTAGATTTTTCACAATAGTGTTTTCACTCGATGCATTCGATTTTCTCAACCCAAGAGTCTTCATGATGTTTCTATACATTATACCCTGCATCATTTCAACAAATAGTTGACATCTTGTGTTCTCATTTAGCCTTTCAAAGAACGATTTATAAATCTTATCATCTTATCTTTTACAAGTGCATGCTAGAATCTCACCTTCCATGTGCTGCAAAATATCCTCATCAATATTAATCAAATACTTTGGATTTCTACACAACATTCTAGGTGGTTTTCTCCTAGGAACACACTCCTCAAGATTAAGAATTTCATCAATATTTAAGTGAGGTGGGCTAGATTCCGTACCTTATTTTGAGGGTGGAGTAGAATACATACCTTGAGGTTCATGTGGGGATGATGGCATACCTTCTTCGTCATATCCGAGTGATGATGTACTCTCAACTTGAGATGCGTTGGATGGTGTCCCTCCATATTCACTTGTGCTTAATGGTGTCCCTTCATATTCACTTGTCGTAGAGGGTGTGTCTCCAACTATGATATCTAGATCTATCTTACCATGATGCTTTCGCATTTGTGCCTTTTGTGCTACCAATGCCTATTCTCTTTTTGACGGTTGAGGTTCCTCTTCAGTTGGCTTGTTTTTCATCAATAGTATCCAACTTCTTCTTTTCACAATATTCCACCACTTGTTCTCTCTCCTTTGATTTGAAGGTTTCATACTGTTCGTTTGTTAGATTATTCCTTTTTCATTTCTTGGGCATGGCAGATAATTTTACCTGTAGCATGGTAATGAGATGAATATTAGTTCCTAAAAATGTATCCATTCAAATAAATGAAATATATTCCATTCAAGGCTTCATAAAAAATACTTACAATCATCCTATAGAAGAGTATTTCTAGCATAGACAGAGGTCACATTAATTTTTTTGATGGAATTTTGTCATGAATAAGGTCTGAAACCCTGTTTTGAAGGGTTGTGGTTGCTTAAAATGAGAGAATGACTCATTCCACCTATTGTAAATACTATGACTCAATGGAATGATTCCAAAATGGTAGGAATAGATGTTGGAATGAGATTTATGAGTAGGGGAGGCCTTGAAAGTGGTTTTGTGTGATGCCCTAGATGGAATTCCTTTGTTTTTTTATCAAATTTAGTCGTTAGAGGGTGGTGATAGGTGAAAATATTTTGGGAAGGAACTTTTGAAGGTTAATTAAGTTTGCGCAGACAATTTTCAAAGTGTTTGAAGTGTTGTTAGATTGAAAATATTTTGGTAAGGCATATTTCCAATAAACCCTCCCTAAAACAAGTCAAATTGAGGGTTTCATAGTTGAGTGAGTTAGTGGGCCTTCATATGATTAAAAATGGTGGATCTTGATGTTTTACAACCTAGTACATGATTCTACAAAGGAATTTTGGGTCGGCAGTAACTTTAAAGGGGTGTTCCTTTGTAAAAGTGACCTAATTAAAGGTCTAAGACAACATAGAAGTACCTGTTTGAGGGGTTTGTTCCAAAAGAGTTCTATTATTTTTTGTGATATACTGTGTAAGGAAATAAAGGGTGTCTAAAAATGTATTTGGTCAGTAGGTTCTAGTTTGTATTTGTGAGATAGGACCTAGAAACCTAGAGTCATGTAATTGAAAAGATAATTGGGGTCGGTTTTCTTGGAGAGTTTGGGTTATAGTTTGAGTTTTAAGTGCTGAAATATTTTTAAATTGTTAGATCTATGTGTTAGCTCCAATTTGGCTTTGGATTGAAGTGATTTCATTGCATTTTAAGAATTTTAGTGCATTTTTACTACAGGCGGGTCTATTCAGCCAGCCAAGTGTTTGAAGGCATAAAATGAGTTAAATGACTCATTACACCTATTGTTTCTACTATGGCTGCCCCTGCTGAATTTTCTGAGCTTTCGCTATGAAAGTAATGGCTCCAAGTTGAAATTCATTTTAAATGCACTCAAGAAGGTTTGGAAGACAGTTCAAAAAGTGTGTGTAGATGTTTTACAAGATTTTTGAATCTCTGGAAGAGAAGGGGAGGCGAAGTTGAGTGTTTGGGCATGATGCCCTAGTTGACAATATTATGCATTTAAGTGAAAATTGGTGGTTATCAGAAGGAAAGTGTAGTAAACACTTGGGGAAGAATTTTTTTAAGGTTGTTTAAGCTTGTGCCGGTCATTTGGAGCATTTTTTATGCTTTGTAAAGATGAGATAGGTTGTAAGAATAGGAATTTCAATAAACCTCCCTAAATGTGCTAAAAATGAAGGTTTTGTGAAAAGTGCACTCTATGAGTGGTTCCTTGGCTAAAGGTTGTATATTTGGTGGTTTTAGAGGCTGGTTAATGACTTTACATAAGAATTTTGGGTTGGTAAGTTGTTTAGAGAGGTGATGCTTTGTTAAATTGGCCTATTTTCTCTAGTTGGGACAACGTAGAAACATGAATTTGAGAGATTTCTTCCAAAAGAGTTATATGAACTATTGAGATATATTTTTGTATGCCTTAAAGGATATATTAAAATCTATTTGGTTAGTGGGTTCAATGAGTATTTGGGTAGATTTATTCAAGAAACTAGGTCAGCAAACCTACAAGTGAAATTGGGTGAATTTGTGAAGAATTGTTGAGATAAGTTTTTAAAGTTTGCAAAGTTGTCTCTAAAGACTTAAATTGTGATTGACTAAATGTTTTGGACCCTGTACTACATCAGTTGAGAAGGTAGGGGCAGCGTATGCCTCATAGAAATGGGGTCTCATGGTGATATACATTATTGTGAGACCCCATTTCTATGAGGCATATGTTGCCCCTACCTTCTCAACCCTACTACATTGGCAAGCTAGTGAATGATCTCACTATCTTTCCAAGCTCACTAAATTTTCAATGCTACCACATTTTGCATAAATTTATATGAAAACAGTACTGTCAAAAAATTTAAATTCTTTGTCCATGCTTCCATTTTGAGCCATGATTGGAAGATAGGCTACACCTTTCCCCATGTTTCTAACTTATCCTTTAATAAAGAGTCTTGAAATAGTGGAGAGAAGGGTTAGAATCCCTTGAAGGTATAATTATCAAGGAAACATTTAAAATATATCACAACATAAGTGATGAGGTAGATTTAGTGATGAGGTAAATTTAGATATAAAGATGAAATCCAAAATAGTTTCAAAGATTTATCAATGTGGGAGGAGTATATTCTAATTTTTTAGAGACATGTATAGAAAATTTGGTAGCATAGACAAGGAAATCAATTTCTTCGTATAACTATTTGACAAAATACCTCAATGAAAGTGGTGTAGGAGCACCTTGTGCATTTTGTGCCTCTATAAGGTAATTTTGTAAAATTTTAAATCTCCACTCATGTAAAGCATGTAAAAAGGTAATTTTTATGTATTTGAATCAGTTGATTAGGTCACTAGGTGGGTTTATGGTCAAAGTATTGAAAAGTGAAAAATCTTGTAATAGTTGTCAATAATGCAAAAATGCAAAATTGCAAAAATCAAGAATTTGAAGAGTCATGAAGCTGTAAAGTCTTAATAACTGAGGGGGTAGTCAAGAAATCTTTTGTAAACAACTTTTTAAGAGCCTTGTGAAGGTGTGCAAAAGATAAGAGATTGTATTTTGGAGAAACTTTTAGAATAAAAGTACTTTGTTCTGCAATTACAATGTTATTTTCTATTATTTATTAGTTTGTATAGCCAATACATTATCATTAGGCCTTAACTTTCATTTTTTTAGATAGAAAATTGAATTTTATTTCAATCCAACTTGATTTGGAGGGATTTAATTGAGTTAAAGGTCTTTTTTGAGTCACTTTACAGTAAATTGCTTGTAACCCTTAAAAGAAGGGTTTGAGAGTCTAGAGGGAGTTTGAGCAACCATTCCATCGATGGAAGCTTTGTAATTAGTGGAATGGATCATTTTTGAGTGTTCTATATTGTTTTTGTGTTGGTAGAATAGAGGAAGGTGAAAAATAAAAGATATGTTGCTGCTCCAAGTAAATTTCTAAGTTTTCCATGCAAGAAATGGTGCCTATAGGTTAGGATTTGGTGAAATGACAATGGTAAAGGCTTGGAGGCAGTTTGGTTACCATGTGCAGACATATAAAATTTTTTTTGAGGCCTTGGAAAGTTGGCATGAGGTTTGGAAATCATACTTCCAATAAACCCCTATTGCATTTAGTCTAAGTTGGCATAAAGTGAGGGTTTGCGATTTGTGACCTTTGAAGGGACTTAAGGGATAAAAAGATGGTAGATTCTAATGTTTTATAACATGATGCAATACTATATATAGTTATTCATGGTTGTGGAGTTGAATTGAAGGTATTTGCTTTGTATTTTAGGCTTAATTGGGGCCCTATTATGTGGGACAGTCAATTATTCTGGTAAAATTTTCAAAATAACCTTATCAAAGCTTTTGATGTGTTATAATAGGCTGAAGTGGGTTCCTAAAGATGTGTTAAGTTTCTGAAGATTCAATTTGGCTCAAGAAATATATCCAGTTTAGTGTTTATGGTCTACTATAAGAAATGGATGGCATGAGTGCAATAAGTTGTGAAACTGATGCTATTGTGTCATGAAAAGGTAATGTTTCTTTTTTCCTATTAAGATGATGATGGTTAAGAAGAATTTGGGCTTGGTAAAGGTTTGGAGTCAAGATTTGTTGTTTTAGTGCTTTATAGAAATGTGCAAACAAGGTGCCAATTAGTGTCTTGGTGAGAATGTTTGATGAGTTGAGTGATTCATAGTTTTCCAATGGCTTTTTTGTTTTGAACTAGTCAAGATAATGATGTTCAAGGTGTTTTTAGGGTCTTTGGTGAGTTGGTAACCTGATTTGGTAATTTGGTGCCTTTTAGCAAAGTGAAACAAGTTACAAAGTTGTGGATTTTTGTGTTGAAAGTTTAAGTGAATCTTGGTTGAAAGTTTTTTTTATCTTCTCAATTTGGGATTAGGGTCAGAAGTACCCTTCAAGTCTATGGAATTGTATAGATTCTTTGCATCAGAAAGCTTTGGAGAGTGGTATGCACATCCATAATAAAGGATTGAGAACTAATGTGTTTTTTATTTCCTTAAAACTTATGTCATATATGTGTGTATAAAAAATGTGGAAGCATACACAAGGTAAGTCAATTATTAAATAACAAAATGTCTCAAAGAGATGTGGTTTAAAAATGTAATTGGCAAGTGTATAGAATTGTGTAATTTAAAATGTGCATTAACAACCTAAGGTTATAATGACAAACAAACAATGATCAACATGGAATATGCAAAATAACAAAAATGAAAGCAAGCCATAATAGAATGAAAGAAAATGTGTAAACACTTCACATACCTAAAAGACCAGAGTTTGAAATGGAGGAGTTCTACCAAATTATGTAGCCTTTTCTTCTTCTTACTTTAAACTCCTCAACAATTTCACTTTTTCAAAAGCTTTTTCCCCTCCAAAATTCAATTCTATATCACTTTTGAATGAAATTTAGGCTTGAATTGATATTCTATGCCTTTCAATGTGAAAACTTTGCTATTTCATGCAAAGGTGGTGGAAAAATCATGAAAAAGGTGGTGGAATGTGAAAACATTCATGCACACTTCATAACATCATCAAAAAGCTATTTTTTTGTCGGAGCATGTGCAAAACCAGGAGAATAGGTAGAATGTGGGCCTTGAGATCATGGGTATATTGAGTTTTTTAATCATTTTTAGAGAAATCCAAACTGTACTCATGTTATAACATGAGCATATTATTTCTTGCTAAAAACAGTCACATCTCTACTTCAAAACACGCTTGCGCTATGAGAAATTTAATTTTTTTACATATTTTTTTTCTCTCTTTTTCCATACCCTCTATACCCTAATTCTATCTCTCTCCCCTCTACCCTTATACCCTAATTCTATCTCTCCCCTCTACCCTCTACCCTTAACCCTTATACCCCCTATCCTTTACCCTCAATCTCTCTCTCACTCCCTCCCTCTCTCTCTCTCTTATCTCTTCCTACTACCCCATATCTCTCTCAACTCTCTCTCTCTCACTCAATCCTATCTCTCTCCCCTCTCCCCTCCACCCTTAACCCTTATACCCTCAGCCCCTATACCCTAGTTCTATCTCTCTCCCATCTATCATCTACCCTCTATCTCTCTGCCACTCCCTTTGTTTCTCTTTCTCTCAAGTCTCTCCCTCTCTCAAATCTCTCTTTCATTCACTCACTCCTTCTATCTCTCTCCCCTCTACCCTCTACCCTTAACCCTTATACCCTCAACCCTCAAACCATAATTCTATCTCTCTCCTCTTTCCCCTCTACCCTCTACCCTTAACCCTTATACCATCTACCCTCTACTTCAACCCTTAAAACCTAATTATATATCTCTCCCCTCTACCCTCTACCCCTAACCCTTATACCCTCAACACCTATACCCTAATTCTATCTCTCTCCCCTCTATCCTTATAACCTCTATCATCTACTCTCTATCTCTCTCCCAATCCCTTTGTCTCTTTCTCTCTCTCAAGTCTATCCCTCCTACCCCCTCTCCCTCTCTCAACTCCATCTCTCGCATTCACTCACTCCTATCTCTCTCCCCTCTTCCCTCTACCCTTAACCCTTATACCCTCAACCCTTAAACGCTACTTCTATCTCTCTCCCCTCTACCTTCCAACCTTCACCCTTATACCCTCTATCCTCTACCCTCAACCTTTAAACCCTAATTATATCTCTCCCCTCTACCCTCTACCCTTAGCCTTTATACCCTCTATCCTCTACCCTCAACCTTTAAACCCTAATTATATCTCTCTCCCCTCTACCCTCTACCCTTAACCCTTATACCCTCAAACCCTATATCCTCATTCTATCTCTCTCCCCTCTACCCTCTACCCTTAACCCTATATCATCTATCCTCTACCCTCAACCCTTAAACCTTAATTCTGTCTCTCCCCCCTCTACCCTCTACCCTTAACCCTTATACCCTCTATCATCTACCCTCAACCCTTAAACCCTAATTATATCTCTCTCCCCTCTACCCTCTACCCTTAACCCTTATACCTGCAACCCCTATACCCTAATTATATCTCTCTCCACTCTACCCTCTACCCTTAACCCTTATACCCTCTATCCTATACCCTCAACCCTTAAACCCTAATTATATCTCTCTCCCCTCTATCCTCCATCCTTAACCCTTATACCCTCTATCCTCTACCCTCAACCCCTAAACCTAATGAGGCACAATACAAATCTCATAATCATTAAGTTTTTACCTTTCTAATACTTGATATTTTTCTTTAAAACTCAAATATTTTCCTTTATGTATGCATTTATGAACTTATTGAGGTATAAAGACTTAGATTATGAATGGTAAACGTAAATTCTTATTTTTGTTATATTGATGATTAAATATGGTGATTAAACTTATGAATGTTTCATAATATGTTCACCATTATGCAACTAGAACTAATATTTATTTTTCAGCTAAATGATAATTGATTCTATTTTAAAAGTGATGAATGGTTGGATTATTTGTGACTCATCCTTAAATGAGTTATTATTCGCTGATCTCCTTTTCACTCATCATGTTGAATGAAGACTCTACCAACTACAACTCAAGCTCTAGAAAATCATGTCCAGTTCACAAATTTGGAATTCAATGCAACTAAAGGCAGATAAAAGGATCCATGCTAGCTTTACTCCTGTGTGCCTGGATATCTTTTAGACTAGGATTGAATTAAGTTTCCCTCTTATCTGTTATTTTTAATATAAAAATGGCTATTTATATCTAGACCCAACAAAGTTGGATGTTAGATCATATCAATTTTTTGATCTTTCTCATGTAATTTCCCTTCTATTTTTAAGTTAGAATCATTTATGTATTTCATCCCTATCTGGGCATATTCTCTGGAAATAGGAAGGAAGTTGATCTCAAATCTTTGTTAAGATTCTTTCAGCATGCTTTATGAATGAGGTGATCCTGTTAGTTGTTAAGATTCATTTATCACTATTCAATTTCATTTTCTGCATTATTTCAAGTCTGAATCATTTCATCTTGAATGGATTATGTGCAAATAGGAATAATTACTTGTTGATTTAGTAAGTGAAGAATGGAATATTTTGTTTGAAATCAATTCATTAAGTTTAAATAGATTTTAAAATTCAATAGATTAGACTAAGTTAATCTTCCATTCTCTCATAATCTAAATTGTCCTGGAATGAAATCTCTCTATGTAAATTCCATTTTGAAGGTTATTTAGAATAAATCAGGAATAGAAGGTTAGTACAAAAACATTCCTAAAAAAGTAAACATAGCTTTGAAGCGCTCCTAATTGAGCCAAAACCACCAACCCCCCCCAAAAAAAAAAAAATTGATCCAACTCTTACCACAAATAGCTTTAGACACCCCTCGGTTGACATTAAGAAATTAGATTAGTAGGAATTGTGACAACAATGACTACCTACCATCATTTTTGTCACCATTTTCGAGGAAGATTATTAATTCAAAATAAAATCTAAGCCTTAAGTGTTAGTAAGATCAGTTAATGAATAGGTAGAGAGACTAGTCTGGAAGAATTGTAAGAGGAGATTTAGAGAACCATCAGGAAGGATCACAATCTAGTGCTACGAGTTCACCCTCTCCTAGGACAAAATCCACCTAGTTAGAAAATATGGGAGACAAAAATCAAGAGGAGGAGGTTCCTAACATTTTTTTTTCCTTTCCCATTGCCATAAATGTCCGAGAAAATGAGCCACTAATGAAAAATATCTCACCCTCCAATTTACCTATATTTCATGGGAAAATTTTGGAAGATCGTGATCAATTTTTATTTGAGTTCAAAGTGTTATGTCAAACTTATGATTATACGTCTGACAATCAAAATTTGAAACTATTTCCATCCACTCTTAAAGACTCAACTTTACAATGGTTTATGGGATTGACTGCAAATTCAATAAACACTTGGGACGAAATGGAAATAGTATTCTTGAATAAATATCAAGATTATTATAGAGTCAGGGATAGGAAGGAAGAACTGTTTAAAATGAAGCAATTGGAAGATGAGAGTCTAGAGGACTATGTAGATAGGTATCAATTTTTTCTAAAAAGGTGTGGAAACGGTTTAGATCAAGAAATTAGCAAATCCATCTTTCTTAAAGGAATTGATGATGATTCTAGAGATGCCCTAAATTTGATAGGAAAAGGAGATTTCAATAAACAAACCTTTGAAGAAATCATTTGAGATTTGTAGGAATTACTCCGAAACAAGACCAGGTTATAGGAGAAAAAACAAAGGATCTTCGTCTGATGTCTATAAAGTTATGGAATAAATTGTAAACTTAAAAATAGACATTCTCCTTCATCAGTTCTTAGCCTAATAAAAGAATAGTTGAACCTTTGGCCATCTACTGTCCTAAATTTAGGGATAAGCATCCATTGAGAGAATTTCCTCTGAATCAAGTAGATCTATGTGACATATGTGAGAAGAAACACTCGACTGGTAAATGTAGTCTCCTACCAAAAATTAGGAACCAATTGAAGAAACCAACACGAGTAGAAGAGGAGCTAAATTTTGTGGGAGAAAGACAATTTAACTCAACCTTTGGACAACATAGAAATAATTCTATCTGGGATTCAAATCAATGAAATAACCAATGGAATTCTCTTGGCCAATGGAAACCCCAATCTCAATGGAATCCTCAACAAATGAAAAATCGACTTCCACCCATGAAAAACCCTTGGGTACCATCATGGGGGAAAACTGAATATCCACAATGGAACCAACCTTAGTGGCAACCAAATCAATGTCAATGGTACTAGAATCATACCCAATGGTAGCCTAACCAGTGGCAACCTAATCAAGGAAATAACCAATGGAAGAATCAGGGGCCAAAGAGACCCTAGAATCATAATTAGTTAAAAGAACAAAACTAACCTTCAAGTTTTGAACCAATCAATCAGCCTCAGATACCTGCTCAGCTAGTTCCTAATCCTAAAAATGTTAAGCCTCAACAACCTGCCTATAATGCTGATCCTAACATAGTTAATTTGAATAAAATTGAAATAGGGGATATTCATTTAAGGAATAGATTTGTACCATCAAAACTTGATGAAATTAAGAAACATCAACAATAAAACTTAGTGAAGGAGATAGAAAAATAAATCAAGGAAGATCATATTAAACAAGCACCATTTCCTTCACGATTTCATCAGGAACCATTGGTTGAACAAGTTGATAAAAATGATGATCTGATTGATCCTAAGATTATTGATGAGCTTAAGAATATAAAAACTAAAATTCCCCTATTAAAGGCTATTCATGATCTTCTAGAGATCAACCAGGTAGTTAAATCTCTATATGTTAAGGCATGAGGAAGGAAAAAGAAATTTCCCCCTATAATTCAAGTTGGGGGAAAGTTGTATGATGTCCTATTAGGGAAGTTAATTCCATAGAAGTATGGTGATCCAAGAAGTCCTATGGTTATCCTTAGCATTAATGGTCTTGAAATTCAGAATGTTCTTATTGATTTGGGAGTTTCCATTAATGTTATTACTACTAAAACAACTGAAAAGATAGGGATTATGAATGTTAAACCAACAACTACATTTCTACAATTATTTGACCAATCAACTACAAAACTTGAAGGAATTCTTGAATATGTCATTATCACTATTGACACTTGGGATTATCTTGTTGATATCCTTGTTTTAAAAACTAAACAGAGAAAGAGAGGTCATCCTATTATTCTAGGGAGACCTTGGTTAGCAACAACTATTGCACTCATTGATTATAAATCTAGTAGTATGACTATTTCCAATGGGATGAAACAAAGAGAAGCAACTTGGTATCCACCATCCAATCCATCTTTAACATCTGATAATCAAATATGGATTGATGATCCTAATTTTGAAGATGAGGAAATAAGGGGCCTTGCAATGATGACCTTGGTAGAACATGCTAAGGAATATGAAGATTATGTAAACATAAAAGAAGAAGATTTTGGTGAATGTAGTAATTTTGAAACTCCATCAGGTTGTCCTTTTGCTAAGATCACAAAACCTGAGGAGAATCGAGTACTTCAACAACTTCTACCACATCCTTGTCCTTTAAAAAATTTAATTGGTGACCCCTTGAATCTTCTAGAAAAGACAAAAAAAATCCTAGTTCAATCTGATAAACCTCTACTTATCAATAGTTCTCTAACAATGAAATAAGAGGAGTGATTAAAAGGTTTTTTGGAAAAAAATATAGGAGCCTTCGCTTGGGATTATAAGGATATGAGAGGAATCCATCCAGACATATGTACACACAATATCTATACTGAGGATGTCCAACTTGTAAGACAACCTCAGAGAAGAATTAACCCTACTCTAAGAGACTTTGTGAAATTAGAGATAGAAAAATTACTCCAGGTAGGATTCATTTATCCTATTTCAAACAGTAAATGGGTTTCTCCATTAGTCATTGTACCTAAGAAAAATGGGAAATGGATGGTGTATATAGATTATAGGGAAATAAATAAGGATACAAAGAGAGATTGTTTTCCATTACCCTTCATAGATCAGGTATTGGACAATTTATTTGGAAGTAGTTATTTTTCCTTTCTTGATGGGTTTAGCAGCTACAACCAGATTCAGGTGGCTTTGGAGGATCAATATCAAATGAAATTTAAATGTCCATGGGGTACCTTTTCTTATAGGGTTCTAGCTTTTGTATTATGTAATGGTCTTGCAACCTTTCAATGTGTTGTTCTCGCTATTTTTACAGACCTAACAACATGTGTAGAAGTTTATATGGATGCTTTCACAGTCCATGGAAAAACTTATGAGGACTCTTTGGAAAGTCTGGATAAAGTCCTAAATAGATGTAAATAACATAGAATGTAATTAAATCATGAGAAGAGTTTGCTAATGATGACAAAAGGAATTGTCTTGGGTCATCATGTGTCAAAAGAAGGAATTAAAGTTGACCCAAAGAAAGTTGAAATAATTTTGCAAATACCTATACCTCATAGTCAAACAGATGTAAGGAGTTTCTTAGGACACTCTGGTTATTATAGGAGGTTTATAAAGGGATTCAATAAAATTGCAGGCCCACTCTTTACTTTTTTTAAGAAAGACTCTAAATTTTTGTGGACTTCATCTTGTTAGGAGTCATTTGATCAAATCAAACGTGCTTTAACAACTTCACCCATCATTGCTAGTCTAGTTTGGGGTGAACCATTTCACATTAATACAGATGCCTCTAACTTTGAAATAGGAGTGGTTCTAAGGATGAATCTAGAGCAATGAATACTATATATTATATAAGAAAAAACCTCAATCCAATAGAACTAAACTACACTACTACTGAGAAGGAATTCTTAGCGGTTATGTTTGCTATAAAAAAATTCTGACATTATATCACTAGATATAAAAAGTTTGTGCATACTGACCATGCAGCTACTCGTTATCTTATGAATAAAGATGTTGTGGGAGGATGTATAATTAGATGGTTGTTATTACTACAGGATTTTGATATAACAATCGTTGATAAGCCAATTAGAGATAATGTTGTAGCTAACTTTTTGTCAAGAATGGTTTTGCAAGGTAATAATGAGCCTATAGAAGATGTGTTTCCCGATGAACATCTATTTTCAATATCTATTTAGTCACCATGGTTTTATGATATTGCAAATTACTTAGTAACTAAGAAATTTCCTTCTTATTTTTTAGCAAAACAGAAAAAAAGGTTGATTAGAGAATGCTCTCGGTTTGAATGGATTAATGGTTGTTTGTTTAAAATGTGCCTAGATCATGTAATGTGGAGATGTGTGCAGGAAACTGAAGTATATGATATATTGAAAGCATGTCATGAGGAACTAGGAGGAGGATCCAAAAGAATAATAGTGCATAAGATCTTGGGAGCAAGCTATTTCTGGCCTACAATGACTAAGGATACATCTCATTACATCAGACATTGTGATCAATGTCAAAGAATGGGAAGACCTACAAGATCAACAAATATTCCATTACAGACACAAGTATCACTTGAACCATTTGAAAAATGGGGTATTAATTTTGTTGGCCCAATAGATCCTCCATCCAAGGGAAATCATTACATACTTGTATGTACTGATTATGTTATAAAATGGGGAAAAGTCAAAGAATTTCCAACTGCTAAGGAGGAGAAAGTTATAGATTTAATATATAAGAATATTCTACAAAGATATGGTGCACCTAAAGAACTTGTGTCAAATCAAGGGCCATAGGTCATGTCTGTGATGCTTCGAGCATTTCTAGGAAGATATCAAGTTCAACATAGGAAATCATCACCCTATCATCCTCAAGAAAATGGATAGGTAGAGGTGAGCAATAGAGAACTAGAAAACATTCTCACAAAAATAGTCTCATCTAGGAAGAATGATTGGTCTGATAGGTTAACCGTAGCTGTATGGTCATACAATACAACATGGAAGACAACCACTATATTTTCACGATATGAGCTGGCTTATGGAAAAATCCCTATCTTTCCTATTTAGTTTGAATTAGAAACACTTAGAACAACTATGAATGTGAGGATAGATCTTACTAAAGCACATAAGAATAGAATAATGCAGCTAAACAAGTTGGATGAGATGAGAACTTAAGCTTTGCACTGAACTGAAACCATTCAAGGCTAGAGGAAATAATGGCATGATAGAAATATCTGCAGTAAGCGATTTAGTATAGGTGATTGGTATTTTTTGTTGGGCAAGTTAGATACAAGATGGCTTGGGCCATATGAAATTGCACAAGTATTTGAAAATGGAGTTGTTTATTTAATACCCATAGATGGGGAAAGAGAAACAATGCTAGTAAATGGGCATAGGCTCAAGCTTTATCATAAACAAACATTGAAGGAGGAATTTATCATAGAGCTTCAAGAAATAATTGAGCATTTTACTAAGGAATATTTCTCTTCTTTGGGTGAAATGATAAGTCCTTAGATCCATTATTGATGGCTATAAATAAACAGAGTAAATTGAAAACCAGAAATGGTGGTTTACTTTGCTGAAAAAGTTTTTTTTTAAATGAAAAGAGAAAAAAAGAGAGCTCTTTATCATGTTTGATCAGAATGAAAAGTAAAGCATGGGTTCCTGATAGCTCGTAATAGCTCCTGATCATGCCTGATCAGAGGGAAGTCCAAATGATTAAAAATTTTATACTAACTCTTGATCACTCTTGATCTCTTCTAATCGGTTGCTATTGATGAATCAGGCTGGAAAATATTTTCAAATGTTAACTATGATAATTCATGACAATCAGGAGCCCGTAGGAATGCTCATGTACTGACAAAAGCATTTCAACTTCATTTTTTTATTACTAATGTGTTTGTGTAAATGTGCAGGTATAGGGTTAATTGAAAATTTGAAATTAATGACTTAACACGTGGAAAAAAGTGGGCTCCCACAAGGGCTGAGCTTAGCATGTCATGCATTAATTAATATTGATTTTATTAAAAGATGAAATTTTGTTGCAGATTGTATGGCTTAATTGGACACATATTACCATGATTCACCATCATTTGAAATTGCCATCACTGACAGGTAAGCATTTATATCGCCAGGCATTTTTTGAAATCTGAAGTACGTTCATTATAGTTTATAAAGTATGCTTAAATGGATTAAATTATGATTGTTTGAAAAGCCAAATATAATTTGTTTTAAACATACAAATGAAAATATCATTACTTAATTGGGTAATAAATTTGACAAGATGGTTTTCAAGGCGAAGTGATGGGTAAAATGATTGAGATGTACATGACATGTTTTTGTCAGTACATTGACGAGACATAATAGGCATGCAAAGTACATGCAATTAATACTACATTTAGTATGATATCTCGTCATTCATTTTGAAAGGATTTGAACACCGCCATTTCAAAAACATAAGAGAATTCCCATTTTTGGAAAAAAAATTGACATTGTTGATAATCTTTGAGCTTCTGAATTTTCAGAGTTTTATAAAAATGGGGCACAAAAGAATGGCAAAACCGAAGGGGATAACCTTGGATGCAGAATCAAGGAGGTATTTACAGCAAGCTGGATGGTTAGATTTTATCCTAAAATATGAAGGATATGAATTTGATATAGTGCTGGAATTTATCAAAAACTTCCACATCAATTCACTGTGGTTAGAGGAGAACCCATTGAAGTATCCATACCTATAATCAATGTGCTATCTAGAATTTTGGGGAAGGTGATATTATTCAACCTCGACTTTCAAATTTACAAGAGTTGCTTGGAATCTTTCATGTTCTAGGTGAGCCCTTGTTAGTCTTTCACATACATAAAGGGAAGAATAAAGGTATTGAGCATAGAAGTTTGCAAGAACTCTGAGCATCCATTGCACTCTACATTTTGAATTTTTTCACCTACGAGGCTCAGTTTGCCACCATTTTAGGGCTGCCACTCAAATTGCTGAATCATGTTCGACACAGGGCAACTAACCCTGAAGTAAGGGTTAATCTACCTGCATTTCTTTTCTCTCAACTTACTGAAATGGTTGTTAAATGAAAGGAAAAAGGAAATAGAGTGACTTATCATAGTCTAATGCATTTAATAGTTAAACCTCATTTCATGGAAAAACCTAACTGAGAAGAATAATGGAGGAATGTTTTTGTTAAATTCTAGTGAAGAAGAAGAAAAACCTAGAATTTATGAGAGTAGATCACTTAAAACTGAGAAAGATGAGGTTTTAACAAAAATCCTAGTTAAACCTATTGGGAGGACTAAAAATTAAAAACCAAAGAGTTCTACTCCAAAAAAGAAAAGAAAAAATGAGGTTTTGACAGAAAACCTAGTTAAACAAATAGGGAAAACTAGGAAGCACAAATAAAAAAGCTTTGTTTCAATAAAGAAGAGAAAAATAGAGGAAAAGAGAACCTCAGAGGGTTTTGATACTAGGAGTAAAAGTTATTAGAAGAGAAAAACAAAGGAAAAGAAAAACCCAAAGGGTTTTTATACTAAGAGTAAAAGTTCTAAGACGAGGAAAACTATGAAGATTGAAAAATCCAAAAGAAAAACTAGGTCACAAACACAAAAAATTGAACAAGAAAAGTTAGAATCTGAGAAGACTTCTCCTACCATCAATCTTGATGAATCTGGGGGAGAGGAAATTGAAAAATATGAGTTTGAAAGAAATGAACATGAAAAAGAGGAACCTGAAAAGGAGGTGTTGAAAGAAATGGAGCCTGAAAAGGAGGAATCAGAGAAAGAAGGAGGGTCACAACCTCCAATGCAAAGTCCAGAATATACTCCTTTGGAAGAGCATTTGTCAGCTCCTAATTCCCCTATTGAGGATGTTAATTTTTCAACTCCTAACTCTCCTTTTTAGGATGTTGATATGTCAAATATAGGGGTTGAACATGAAATTGAAATACCAAGTATAGAAATTTTTCAGGTAAGTGAAATGACAAATATTGAAATTGAACAAGAAGAGAGAATTCAACTCAATGAAGAAAAAGTTATGCATCGTGAAGGAAAGAAACCCATAGAAGAAGAAGAAACACATTCTAATAGTGAAAATTTGGAGGAGAAAGAAGAGGAATAAATTCAAACTGCTCTTACAATGTCCAAATTAGAAAAAGTGTTAGAAGAATTTAAAATGCAGAATTTGATATTAGAGGAGAAATTAAGAAAAAGAGATGAAGAAACATTAAAATTTCAAAGAGAAACTAATGAGTTGAAAGAACAGCTTGAAAGGAAAGTTAATCAGTTGTTTTCATAGTTAAAGGAAACATAAGAGAATTTGACCAAAATGACCATTCAGAATTAACAAAAAGATAGAGAGATCCAGAGGTTGAAAATAGAGTTGGAAAGAAAGACTAAGACATAAGAAAAGGTACAACCACAGTTGCTCAACAACATGTTATTACTTCTACCTCCACCTAAAGAAGAGCATAAGGAGAAAACAACAGGACATAGATATCTTTCCCTAACAGCTATGAAATACAAACAACTTAACAAGGAACTCCAAGAAAAAATGGATAAAGTTACAAACAAAAAGGAAGAAGCTGAGGAAAGGGTAATCAAAACTATAGACATTGCATATTCCTTAGTTTGTACCAGGAAACCTTCTGGGGTATATGGATTGTTTCTTAGAGAGTGATTCCTGAAATGGAAATTAAACAGATTGTGCTAAAAAGGCCTACTGAATTTTGGTCAAATTATGACTTCATGGATTGTTATTTCAATATTTATCCAGATGTTCAAAATCAAATGTGTGAAATTTTCTAACATGGATTTCTCATGGGAAACATTGATGAATAATTACTCATAGGTGAACTTCAAATCAAATCCTTTGTTTCATTATTGAAGAATCATGTTGAATGGTCTAACAAAATGGAGGAATACAGAAAAATTCAATAGACATATGGGTTACGAATGAGACTAGAGTATCCAAGGTCATTTTTTTTACATCAAAAGATTTAGGTCCATTGCAAGGCTTAATGATGTGACTCCTCTTTATATCAATTATTTGTTAAAAATCATTGCAACTTTTCAGGATATTGAAGGAAACCTACCTCCTATAGCTTTGCAGACATGTGAAGAAAGATTCAGGTCACTTCTAGATCCATTGAAAAGGGGAGAGCCAATATAACCAAATAATATAATATGGAGCTTAACACGGGTGAGGTGTGTTATCAATCTAATACATCAGCAATAGGAATTCTAGGTTGGTATGAGATTCAGGATGCCTATAATCATCATTCCTACCCCTAAAATGAATGCACCTTCTCAGATACCATTTGAAGTTCTCAAATCCTAGAATGATAAATTGGAGAACAATAATGGATTTGCTATGTCTAAAAGAACTGTAATAGAGTACAAAGGAGGATTTTTTGACTGTGCCCTATGGATGGAAGCACTCAATAGGGGAATTCATATTCCATCTAGTTCATAAACTATGAGGGCATGGTTAAATGTAGGAGGGGAGAAAGATGAGGCCCAACACAGACCTCATAATCATTTAGTTTTTACCTTTCTAATACTTTATATTTGGCTTAAAACTCATAAATATTTTCCTTTATGTATGCATTTATGAACTTATTGAGGTTTAAAGACTTAGATTATGAATGGTTAATGTAAATGCTTATTTCTATTATATGCATGATTAAATATGGTGATTAAACTTATGAATAATTTATAATATATGCACCATTATGCAACTAAAACTAATATTTATTTCTTAGCTAAATGATAATTGATTATGTTTTTAAAGTGATGAATGGTTGGATTATTTGTGACTCATCCTTAAATGAGTTATTATCTGCTGATCTCCTTTTGACTAATCATGCTAAATGATGACTCTACCAACTGCAACTCAAGCTCCAGCAAATCATGTCCAGTTCACAAATCTGGAATTCAATGCAACTAAAGGAAGATACAAGGATCCACACTAGATTTACTCCTGAACGCCTGGATATCTTTTAGACTAAGATTGAATTAAGTTTCCCGCTTATCTATTATTTTTGAAATAAAGATGGATATTTATATCTAGACCCAATGCAGTTGGATGTTAGATTGTATCATTTTTTTGATCTTTCTCATGTAATTTCCCTTTTGGTTTTAAGTTAGAATCATTCATGTATTTCATCCCTATCTGGGCACATTCTCTAGAAATAAGAAGGAAGTTGATCTCAAATCTATGTTAAGATTCTTTTAGTACACTTTCTGAATGAGGTGATCCTATTAGTTGTTAAGATTCATTTATCACTGTTATATTTCATTTTATGCATTATTTCAATTCTGAATCATTTTATCTTAAATGGATTATGTGCAAAGAGGAAAAAATACTTGTCGATTTAGTAAGTGAATAATGGAATAGTTTTTTTTAAAAGAAATTTACTAATTTTAAATAGATTTCAAAATTCAGCAGATTAGACTAAGTTAATCTTCCATTCTCTCATAATCAAAATTTTCCTGGAATGAAATCTCTTTGTTTAAATTCCATTTTGAAGGTTATTTAGAATAAATCAAGAATAAAAGGTTAGTATAGAAACACTCCTGAAAAAGTTAAAATAGCTCTGAAATGCTCCTAATCAAGCCAAAACCACCAACCCCCTCACAAAAATTGATCCATCTCTTATCGCAGATAGCTTTACACACCCCTAGGTTGACATTAAGAAATTAAATGAGTAGGAATTGTGACAACAACGACTACCTACCATCAAAACCTTAATTATATCTCACTCCCCTCTACCTTCTACCCTTAACCATTATACCCTCAACCCCTATACCCTAATTCTATCTCTCTCCCCTCTACCCTCAACCCTTATACCCTATATCCTCTACCCTCAACCCTTAAACCCTAATTCTATCTCTCTCCCCTCTACCCTCTACCCTTAACCCTTATACCATCTATCCTCTACCCTCAACCCTTAAACTCTAATTCTATCTCTCTCCCCTCTCCCCTCTACCCTTAACCCTTATACCATGTATCCTCTATTGTCAACCCTTAAACCCTAATTCTATATCTCTCCCCTCTACCCTCTACCCTTCACCCTTATCCCTTTATCCTCTACCCTCAACCCTTAAACCCTAATTCTATCTCTCTCCCCTCTACCCTCTACCCTTAACCCTTATACCCTCTATCCTCTACCCTCTACCCTTAAACCCTAATTATATCTCTCTCCCCTCTACCATCTACCCTTAACCCTTATACCCTCAACCCCTATATCCCAATTCTATCTCTCTCCCCTCTCCCATCTCCCCTCTACCCTCAACCCTTATAAACTTTATCCACTACCCCCAACCCTTAAAACCTAATTTTATCTCTCCCTCTACCCTCTACCCTTAACCCTTATACCCTCTATCCTCTACCCTCAACCGTTAAACCCTAATTCTATCTCTCTCCCCTCTACCCTCTACCCTTAACCCTTATACTCTCTATCCTCTACCCTCAACCCTTAAACCCTAATTCTATCTCTCCCCTCTCCCCTCTACCCTTAACCCTTATACCCTCTATCTCTATCCCACTCCCTCTTTCTCTCTATCTCTCTCAAGTCTCTCCCTCCTACCCCATCTCCCTCTCTCAACTCTCTCTCTCTCTCTCTCTCTCTCTCTCTCTCTCTCTCTCTCTCTCTCTCTCTCTCTCTCTCTCTCTCTCTCACTCACTCACTCCTATATCTCTCCCCTCTACCCTCCACCCTTAACCCTTATACCCTCAACCCCTATACCCTTGACCCTTAAATCTTAAACCCACTTAGTAAAATCTCTACCCTAATCCCACAACCCTCTTGACCCTTAATCCCTCAACCCTTAAACCCTAATCCTTGAACCCCTATACCCTATACCCTATACATTGGACCCTCAACCCTAATCCCCCAACCCTATACCATCAATCCTCAACTCTCAACACTTAAACCCTAATCACTCAACCCATATACCCTCTACCCTATACATTGGACCCTCAATCCTCAACCCTAATCCCTAACCCTATACCCTCAATCCTCTACCCCCCTTAAAACCTAAACCCTTAAACCCTCTACCCTCTACCCTCAATCCTCTATCCTCTCCCCTCAACCCTAATCCCTCAACCCTTAAACCCTTAAACCCACTTCATAAAATATCTACCATAATACCTCAACCCTCTTTACCCTTAAACCCTCAACCCTTAAACCCTAATCCCTCAACCCCTATACCCTCTACCCTATACATTGGATCTTCAACCCTGATCCCCAACCCTATACTCTCAATCCTCTACCCTCAACCTTAAACCCTCGACCCTTAAACCCTCTACTCTACCCTATAAACCCTTAAACACTCAACCCTAAATCCTAAACCCTAAATCCTCAACCCTTAAACCCTTAAACCCTCTACCCTCTACCCTCAATACTTTACCCTCTACCCTCAACCCTAATCCCTCAACCGTTAAACCCTTAAACCCACTTAGTAAACTCTCTACCCTAATCCCTCAACCCTCTTCACCCTTAATCCCTCAACCCTTAAACCCTAATCCCTCAACCCCTATACCCTCTACCCTATAAATTAGACCCTCAGCCCTAATCCCCAACCCTATACCCTCAATCCTCAACCCTCAACCTTAAATCCTCAACCCTCAACCTTAAATCCTCAACCCTCAACCATTAAATCATCTACCCTCTACCCTCAACCCAATACCCTCTACCCTCAACCCTAATCCCTCAACCCTTAAACCCTTAAACCCACTTAGTAAACTCTCTACCCTAACCCCTCAACCCTCTTGACCCTTAATCCCTCAACCCTCAACCCTTAAACCCTATACCATCAACCCTAATCCCCCAACCCTATACATTCGACCCTCAACCCTAATCCCCCAACCCTATACCCTCAATCCTCTACCCTCAACCTTAAACCCTCAACCCTTAAACCCTCAACCCTAATCCCTCAACCCTTACACCCAATTAGTAAAATCTCTACCCTAATCCCTCAACACCTATACCCTCTACCCTATACATTGGACCCTCAACCCTCAACCATAATCCCCAGCCCTATACTAGCAATCCTCTACCTTTAAACCCTCTACCCTCTACCCTCTACCCTATAAACCCTTAAACACTCAACCCTAAACCATAAAACCTAAACCCTCGACCCTTAAACCCTCTACCCTCTACCCTCTACCCTCTACCCTCTACCCTCTACCCTCAATCCTCTACCCTCTACCATCAACCCAAATCCATCAACCCTTAAACCCACTTAGTAGACTCTCTATCCTAATCCATCAACCCTCTTGACCCTTATTCCCTCAATCCTTAAACTGTAATCCCTCAATCCCTATACCCTCTACCCTATACATTGGACCCTAAACCCTAATCCAACAACCCTATACCCTCAATCCTCTACCCTCAAAATTAAACCCTCAGCCCTTAAACCATAAACCCTTAAACCCTCTACCCTCTACCCTCAATCCTCTACCTTGTACCCTCAACCCTTAAACTCTTAAACCCAATTAGTAAAATCCCTACCCTAATCCTTCAACCCTCTTCACCCATAATCCCTCAACCCTTAAATCCTAATCTCTCAATGCCTATACATTGGAACCTCAACCCTAATCCCCCAACCCTATAATCTCAATCCTCTACCCTCAACCTTAAACCCTCAACCCTTAAACCCTCAACCTTCTACCCTCTACCATATAAACCCTTAAACACTCAACCCTAAAACCTACACCCTCAACCCTTAAAACCTAAACCCTTAAACTCGCTACCCTCTACCCTCAATCCTCTACCCTCTGCCCTCAACCCTCATCCCTCAACCCTTAAACCCTTAAACCCCAATCCCTCAACCCCTATACCCTGTACCATATACATTATACACTCAACTCTAATCCCTCAACCCTATACCCTCAATCTTCTACCCTCAACCTTAAAACCTCAACCCTTAACTCTTAAACCCTCTACCCTCTACCCTCTACCCTCTACCCTATACATTAAACCCTTAACCCTCAATTCTCAACCCTCAAACCCTAAACCCTCAACCCCGATACCCTCTACACTATACATTGGAATCTCAACCCCAATCCTTGAACCATATGTACCCTCAACCCTAATCTCTCAACCCTATACCCTTGACCCAATACCTTAATACCTCAATCCTATAGGTCAACAACCCTATACCCTCTATTCTCAACCCTCTACCCTATACATTGGATCTTCAACCCTCATATATCTACGTCCCTCCCTCCTCTTCTCTCTATCTCTCTATTTGTTTTATCCATCCATCCCTCCCTCTCTACCCTAATCTTTCAACCTTAAACCCTCAACCCTTAAAACCTTAAACACTCAACCCTAAACCCTATACCCTCAACTCTAAACCATTAAACCCTCTACCCTCTACCCTCAACTGAATACCATCTACTCTAAACCCTAATCCATAAACCCTTAAACCCTTAAATCCAAGAAAAATATCTACCCTAATCCCTAAACCCTCAACCCTTAATCCCTCAACCCTTAAACCATCAACCCTCAACCCTCAACCATCAACCATCAACCATCAACCCTTAAACCCTAATCCCTCAACTCCTATACCCTCTACCCTACACATTGGACCCTCAAACTTAATCCCTAATCCCTTGACCCTATACCCTATACCCTATACCCTCAATCCTCTACCCTGAACCCTGAACCCTGAACCCTGAACCCTGAACCCTTAAACCCTAAACCCTTAAACCCTCTACCCTCAACCCTCTACCCTATACATTAAACCATCAACCCTCAATTCTCAATCCTCAACCCTTAATCCCTCAACCCTCAATCCTTAAACCCTAAACCTTCAACCCCTATACCCTCTACCCTATACATTGGAACCTCAACCTAATCCTTCAACCATATACCCTCAAACCTATACCCTAAACCCTCTATCCTCAATTGTAAGCCCTAAACCCTAAACCCTTAAACCTTCTACCTTATACCCTCAACCCAATACCCTCTACCATCAAGCCTAATCCCTCAACCCTCAACCCTTAAATCCTAATACCCTAGAAACCATCAACCCTATAGGTCCTACACCATAATACCTCAACCCTATACCCTAAACCCCTATCACTTTCTCTCTATCTATACATCTCGAGTATCCCTCCCTCCCTCTCTAATTGTATCTATCTACCCTCTCCCTCTTTCTACGTACCTCTTGTTCAATCAATCCCTACCAACCTCTCTCGCTTCCTCTATCTATCTCTCTCTATCTCCCTCCCACTCTCTCCCACTCCCTCTCCCTCCCTCTCTCTTAGGTCTTTCCCTCCCACCCCCTCTCTCTCAGGTCTCTCCCTCTGGTAACCTACCTAGGTAACTCTCTCTCTCTCCCTCTCTCTATCTATTCCTCCCACACTACCTAGATAAGTCCCTCTCACTCCACCCCTCTCTTTCTCTCCCCCTCTTAGGTCACTCCCTCCCAAATGCTCTCCCTCTCTCAAGTCTCTCACTCACACTCCCTCTCTCTCCATCTCACACTCCCTCTCACTACCTATCTCTCAAGTCTCTCCCTTTGGATCCCTACCTACATAACTCTCTCTTTCTCTCTATCTCTCTCTATCCCACCCTCTCTCTATCCCACCCTCTCTCTATCCCCCCTCTCTCTCCCTCTCTCTCAATTCTATCTCTCTCACCCCCCTCTCTCTCCACTCCCTCTCTCTTAAATTCTCACTTCCACCCCCTCTCCCTCTTTCCAGACTCTCTCTCTCTCCCTCTCCCTCTCCCCTCCCACCCTACCTAGACAACTCTATATCTCTCTCTCTCTCTCTCTTAAAATTATCCCTCCCTCTAAAGACATACATAAATACATACATACAAATATAATACATTTGTACATACAATCCTACATACATACAAGCATACATATACATGTGTAGATCTTACATACATATAAGCATACATACAATATACATGCATTGATACATATATGAATACATACATATATACATGAAATACAAGAATACATGTTGTAAGAGAGGCGGACCGACCACTACCAGGCCCCAAGTCATGAAAGGCCAAGAGTAGTAGGCTTCCCTAACTTACCTCAGTTTAAACTAATGTTAGGATAGGTGGGATGAGAATGATGAGAACTGTGAGGTCCTTTGATCACTCTACAAACACAAATGCTGAAAGGAGACTAGGCAATTCAGTTCTTAGGGTCAATTTTGTGTCTCAGATAGCTCTCTATTAGAGGACAAAAGTTCAGTTCTGGGATGACAGCGCAGAGTACTGGTGTCTCTCAGGTGCGGTGGCATCCGTATGGCTAGAAAACTAGGGAGAAAAGGTCTAACCTCTAAAAAATGGACTAAAAACCTAGTTATTAGTTTCTAAAGGTGCAGAACAAGACTATGAAATACAGAACATAAAGACGAATGTGATAAACGAATTATATTACCACAAGGGTGATGAAGATGATCTCACACAATAAACTTATCGCCAGCTTGCTCCAAGATCTCTCCACCTACACACAAAAAAGAGGGAAAATGTTGGGGGGCTATTTAGGGGTCTGCCTCAGTCAGACCCACATTTTCGTGTTTCCACCTCCATAAACAACCAAGTTTTCCATGATATAGAAATAAAATGATAAAGAAGGAAATACAAGAAAAGTACACCAAAACACTACAAAACAGTAATGTGCTAACTCAACCAAGTAATAGAGAAGATGAATGCGGAGCTTACCACCTCCATCCAAAGTGCTCAAGGCTAGCAGAGGAGAAATATGAGAGGAACTCAAGCCTCTATTGCAATGGATTTGTCCTGTGCTTGCTCTATTAAAGTGATAGAGTAAAGAGATTGTTGCTATGAAGTGTGAAATGTTGTTGCAATGCTTGAAGTGGATTATCAAAGCTTGGAGAGATTGTGTCAAGATGGTGAAACTTAAAAATGGATCAAGGAATGGTCAATATGAAGAAGAGAGATGAAGAAACAACCATATTCAGGTCAGTCAGATGAAGGGAGGCATTACATTTCGACTTCCAATAGGAAGTGTAACGACTTTGTAGACTCTAGCCGTAGAAATCTACTAGAGACATTAGCATGCCATGGCACATCTGCACGCCATGTGGGAATCTTTGACAAAAATTCCTCTACTAACACTCAAAATAGGAACCAAGTGTGATGAGAACAATGGGCTTATGTGGAATTAAGCCTCTGAGTTTAGTTTTCTAAAGGGGAGAGGGACAAAAGGGGAATTCACATTAGGGGTGCAAATTCACTCCTATACATTTCTCCCCCACTTTAGTGAGCATGAACATTGGTGAGTGCTTTGGTAAAGTAGATTGAAGAATACTTATGGTTAGAGATGTATACATGTACCATCGAGGAAGTAGATCATGGTCTAGAAAACCCAAGAGTGCAAGACAACAAAATGACTTCATAGCTCCACAAAACTATAAAGTTGAAGAACAAAAGCACCTTACAGTCCCACACACCTGCAAGGGAGGTATGCCCCAAGAACTCTCATATGAGGGAGACCAAGAAGAGTCCCTTATAGACCCATAGACCTACAATGAGAGGTATCCACCAAGAAATATCACATGAGGGAGACTAAGAAGAGGGGACTCTGGAGAGTCAGAAATAGTGAAATGTTTACCCACAGATATAACACGTCAAGAAGCAACCATGCATGTCACTAAATGGATAGTCACGCAAACCATCACTAAGTAGAAAGGATTTCAAAGGGGTCCCTCAAGAACCCTTCTAGAGGAAGATAGGTCCACTTAAGGGACACATTGTTTGAAAAGTAAATTCTAGTCAGGTTGCCCCCAAGCTAGACGTAAGGATGCAAAGTAGGTCTAGCAGGGCTGCCCCCAAGCTAGATTCCAAGATGTAAAGTAGAGTCTAGTAAGATTGACCCCAAGCTAGATGCAAATATTTTAAGAAGGTCTAGTCGGGCTGCCCTTGAGCTAGACACAAAAATTTCAAGGCTTTCAAAGGGGTCCAATCAAGGGACACACTTGTTCGAAAGCTAACACCTTCTTCCTTGAATCGATTCATTGTCAAGGAATCCTTTTGAAAGATGTTCAATTCATCAAGGAATTCGAAAGGAAGGATATACCCCCATGTGAGGGGAAGATCAAAGGCGTTGCTACTTCGAAGGAAAGTTCTCAATTCCTTTCTTTGCAAACCCATGATGAAGAAAACATGTTCCATTAGGGTTTCAAGTTGAGAATGCAATTCTAATAAAGAAGTGTCTGAAGGGTCCTGAGAAAGGATCCATTAGGAAATGAATGGGTTTTCTAAAGACCAAGTGATGTAGAAGTGGAGTTGTCACACATAAGAGGGGCAACTCAAGGAAAGAAGAGAGAAATATAAAGAGATAGAGAAAGGAAAGAGAACATGAACAAAGGGGACACGAGTAGCCTAATATTTTAGGGTCAGAACTGCTCATGAATATATATAAGTATAATAATAGTATATAAATGAACTATCATCAACCCCCTACTAAACCAGGCCATGTGAAGAATGCACAAGAAGACAAAGTAAAAATAAAAAAAATAGGTCAACATGGAAGGAAGCCTAAATGCTTCTGACACTTTTCATCATACCCAATATTTCAAAATTCAATCACAAACATGGAAGAATGATTATACAAATAGAGGAATATTTACAACACAAACACCACACCTGTATCCAAGCACCAATAGGGGTGATGAGGGTTGTCTAGACACATATAGCATGATTATGGGGTAAACAAATCAAAACACACACACACAAATAATCTAAAGATCAAGAAGGGGTCTCTCCCTAATACTGATCAAACAAGAGGTCATAAAATTCCCATTCTAGATCATCATAAGGAGAAGAAGGACAAGCCTATAGTGGTTTAATGTTAAGAGGAGGAGCTTCCAATCCTCTCGCAACAAGGGCTAAGGAAGAAGGACCTCTAAGGTCTCCGTCGCTTAACTCTTACGGGTCTAAGGTCAAATATTTCATGAAGATCATTGACAAGGTCAAAACTTCATATATCGAGTTAAACATGCACTTAATGAGAGTTCCATGTTTCACTTTGACAGAAAGGGAATGCTTCACCTGAGGTTCACTACTAGGCTCGCCGAGTGATTTGAGAGTGGTGATGAACTCAAGAGAGGCCAAGATTTGTTTTGTTAGTAGGATAGAACAAGTCAGTATGGGGCCACCTTTCGAGGAAGGTGGGATCCTCTTACATCCTTCATTGCTAGAGGGACCACTCTCTATCTTCTTCTTCATCAGAGGAGGCGAAATCCCCATAGATGAAGCAAGCACAATAGAGGGAGATGAGGAGGAAAGGACCGTAGTAGATACAACCAAAGTGTTAATCATATCTATGGGTTTTGGGAAAGGCGAGACATCTAGAATGGACGTCAATAAAGGTGGATCCATCGAAGGAGCGATGAACACCTGTACCTTTCTAGGCACATGTGCACTCACAACGAAAGGTGAAAGTGATATGGAATTGGTTTGGATGGAAACAAAGGGGAGGAGAGAGGAGGATGTGATAGGTGGTCCTAATACGGGATTAGTCATCTCCTCTTCCTTCTTTTGTGAAGTGGCCTGCTTAGCCAGAAGGGCCTTTCAGTGAAGCTTGTGCTCACTTGCAAGGTGGTTTCTATGACTCGTCAAACTAGAGGTTGAAGGTTGCAAAGGAACTGAGGGCTCCAGCTCAGTCATGGGAGTGTCCTCCACAACTATTTCCAACTCGTTCAGAAGTAGCAAGGGGAATTGACTCCAACACCTCAGCAGTGGGCCTCTTCCCATTCACTGCTTTAGGGGTAGGAGCGGTAGGAGGCCATGGAGGTTGAGACATAGAGGAATTACCATGGGGGGATTTATATCTACCATACCGAATAGGCCTAGGTTCCATGGGTAAGATAGGAAGCTTGAATGCAAGACACTTGGCCTTTCACCAAGCGGACACCATGGGATTCTGTGAGGCAAAATTAGATGGTACCACAATAAGGTGAGCTGAAGAATCAAGCTGAACAACAAGAGAGGAAGAAGGAGGATCTTGGGACCTCTTCTCTTCTTCCCTTTTACGCGCCTTAATAGAATCACTGTCATCTTTCAGGCAAACCCTATGTGAAACAACATAAGGTGAGGGAGGATATCTCACTTTCATCCTAGGATGTCCTTTCTTATCATTTTTATATGTATGGTACATGAGGTCCTTCTTGGGAAAGATATGACCAACGGGTGCAAGAAAAAATTAATCTAAGGTGTAACTTCCATGTGCAATCGATGGTCTATAACCGGTGTCATGGACATGTACTAAACCTCCATGAGTGAAATTCAAACACTTGTGCATGATCGAGGGAACTACATTCATAGCTACCAACTAGGGGATACCTAGCTTCACCTTGAAGAGTTTAGGCCCTGGTATGATATCAAACATAAAGTTTATGGACTTAGATCTAATGAGGACCAATAGGATAATACTTCCTATAAGAGGTAGGAAAATTCCATCATGTGTGTGGATGATACTCTTAGGTGCATTATATCCATCCTTGTACATTAAGTTGATTAACATGACCTCCTATGTGATAATGTTTACTTGAGATGTCAGATCAACAAGAACACCAACCACAATATTCCATTTATCCTAACAAGAATGTAGAGAGGAGATTATTCCCTATTACATCCCATCGAAAGGTCCTATGAAGTGAAGGTTGTACTAGTACCACTAGTCATAGTCTATTATCACATACTGATTTTATCATTTATTTAATTGCAATTATTAAATCATGAGATTTTCAATTTTTATGTTAGATGATAATTGAAATTAAAATTAAAATGCAAAAGAAATGATTTAAATTCATTTTTATGAAATATAGGGATTGTCATTGCTGATGAGAATTTGAGTGCAAGTGAACACAGGAACAAGTGAACGAGAATGAAGGCAAGAAAATTGATCAGGTAGCGTCATTTTAGCCATTATATGTTAATAAGGATGATGGGTTCTACACACAACACTTAGTTAATTAGAATGTAATTTGCATGATTAAATGGTTTAATTAATTATTATTATGGCTATGCAATTTGTTTGAAAGTAATTGTAAAAAAGGGAATTTTCTTTTTGAAATGGAAATTTGATTATTGTTGTGAGAAAATTGTTTATTTATATACAATGTAAAATTTGTATTTATTAGTCTATTTGTTTATTTTATCAAATAATAAAGGAAATCTTTATGAAATATAAATTATAGGTATTGATATAAGAATCCTAGGGAATCTAAGTCAAGTGTTTTTTTAAAAAAGAAAAAGAAAAAGACTAAGTTTTCTTTAGAAAAGAAAGGCATGCAAAGAAATCGAATTAGATAGTATGGTTGAACTGGAATCCAAAACTCAACTCTATCAATCTTTACACATCCTTGCAACAAACCTAATAACTATTAGTCATTTTAATCGAGAATTGAATAGGTAGTAAGTTATGGAGATAAAGAGGGATCAAACTTCCCTTACCATCAACATGTAAATAGAGAATGAAGGAGGAAAATAAAATGTCTGTGAATTAGGAGTTAGGGAGAGGGAATTTAGGAAAGATTGTCTTATTCCTCATGTGCGAGTGGAAGGAGAAGGGGATGCGTGGCAAAAAGAAACGAAGGAGAGACCAAATAAAAAAAGAGAAGAAAATAGGGAATGGAACAAAATATTATCCCTCATGTGAAAGTGGAAGGAGAGAGGACATGGTTAGAAAGGATGAGGAGGATACTAGGTGTCAGGAATCAAAAGCTGCTGCATATGATGCATGCGCAAGAAAATAGTAAAATAGAAAGAAGACTACAGGGCGCACAGGAGAGGATTGTTAGGCATAGGAGAAAGTAGATAGAGGGAGAGAGTCGACGCTGTAGGGAGAGAAAGAGAATGACAACCTAAGAACAAAGAGCATAGAATATAAGATTCTCTCAGGAAGTAATGATAAGCATAGATTCATCGCCAGATTCAGGAAACACACTACTACTACAGGTTAACAGGTAAGATCATTGATATAGAATATAAAAATATTTACCAGTCTTAGAAACAATGAATGCCTAAGATATTGATTACTTTCTTACGCAAATACAACAAAACAAAAAAAATGAGAATGTAAGAATTATAGAATTCTTAAATTCATATACCTAGCCGAATAAAGAAAATTTAAAAATAACTATATTTATACATATATCACTGGTTAGAAATAGTAAGATGATTAGAAGATCCAAAGTGATAAATAAAGAGAACTGATAATCAAACGAAGGGGAATAAAGGTATAGTTTTCCTTATACAATTATAGAGTTGTTAAACATAGGAGGTTCAAGAAACTAGTGGTAATGTAGATCTAACTCTGCTTGAAAGGATTACAAATTTTGACAAACAAAAGATCAAGAGGTAGTAGATTCCATTTTTTAGGGAACTACGTTTATTCAATTGAAGAGGCTAGCACATAAATCGTTATTTTTCTTGATTTTTTTCAGTATTTAGTAAAGATTCACCCAAAAAACTTATGTGATTTTCATATGTAGGAAACTCCCAGAAGAAAATCTAAACTGTGCTAAACTGTGTCTATCAAGAAATGGAATTTTGGAGAAAGAACTTGAAAGTC
Source organism: Sequoiadendron giganteum (assembly GCA_007115665.2). Classification (NCBI taxonomy): domain Eukaryota; kingdom Viridiplantae; phylum Streptophyta; class Pinopsida; order Cupressales; family Cupressaceae; genus Sequoiadendron; species Sequoiadendron giganteum. The sequence continues at coordinate 431,752,829 of CM021103.1, forward strand.
ATTAAAATATCACAGAATAATAATATTTTAGGGAAAATAAATGATAAATACAAAAGAAAAGTAAGTAAACAAAGTAAAAATTATAAATACTTTGAAATAAATGAATTTAGAAGAGGAATATATTGAGGTGTAGTTGAATTTTATGAGTAAATGAACCAAAATAATGTGTGCTCATTTATTTTTTATTTTTTGTTTTATATGTACTTAGCTACATACATGTGTTACACCTTCTTTTATCTATTTTGAATATGAACATAATGTTACTTACAATTTGAATATGCTAGTTTATTGCATTTGAACCATGATTCCTTGAAAATAAAAGTGCAGTTCATTTGGATGGGAAAGATAATTTTAATTTTGAATGGAACCATACATGCTTGGTAATTGAATGCGCATGACATGTGTTTGGAAAGTTACCTTCCGAGATGGGTACCGAATATGGGTTTTTAGAGAGTGTAGTTTTTCTTTTCCAAAACTAATATTATTTGTTGTGCATGACATTTTACTTGGCCCAGTAACTTAAGGACTATTGAAATAGATGGGATATATATAACTCTCTACCATATCCTAGTATCAAAATTTCTTGTTTCTTAAATGAAAGAAAAATGAAAATGCTTTTGGATTTACTAGCTATACTAGGCACGCATCATATTCCATCTTGCTTGTCGACTTCTTTTTGCTAAGCAATTCATGCAAGGTCTGGTATTCTTTAAATGATTAAGGAATTCTGGGGAAGCATAAGTTTCGAGGTTAGGCAGAAAAAGTGCCTGAACCTTGTTCTCGTCTTCATGTTTGAAGATAAGAAATTGGATTGAATATAAAATGAATATTTATTTATGTATATCTAGTATATTTCATCCTTGTATGATCATTGTAGAACTTAAGGTGACATAATGCCTAAGTCTTGAATTGTAAATTTCTTTTAGAATGTTTTTGTATTATGAATTTCATGTAAGTAGACATGTTTCTGAAATAAGTTGGAATTGTTATGAGTCTTATTGTAGACTATAAGTCGATATTTGAAATCCTTTGGATTAAACAAATTTAAATGGAATGGAGTTACGATATTTTATGGAATGGAATTGAACTTATTTAAGGAATTATAGATTATTTAGAATTATGAGTTTTCGCTCTTTACATCTGCACGAAGGCAATAGGTTGATTTAGGAAAGAGGCCATCACACACACTAGACAACACTTCCACAAAAGCTCCTAAAGGTTATAGGACAATGCAGTGACCCAATTTAGGTTTTGTTACACAACACTTTCAAAACCTTCCAACTATGCTTACTAGGGGTCATAGGTTGGGTTGCAAGGTGGAAGCCTCACAACACTCACACCTAAAACACTCCTAGGACACAAGGAAAGGGTATTTTAGTATCACAAAATAGAACCAAAATGGTTCATGTACGGTTCACCAAAAATGTAAGAGAGGGGGACCATCCACTGCCAAGCCCTAGGTCACAAAAGGCCAAGAGTAGTAGGCTTCCATAACTTACCTTAGTTTAAAGGAATGTTAGTATAAGTGGGATGAGAATGATGAGAACTATGAGGTCCTTCGATCCCTTTGTAAACTTGAATGCTGAAAGGAGACTAGACGAGTTGGCTCTTAGGGTCAACTCTATGTCTCAGATAGATCTTTGTCATAGGACAAAAACATGGTTTTGGGATTACAACAAGACACGCTAGCATCTCTCAGGTGCGCTAGCATGCATATGGATAGAAAAGTAGGGAGATAAGGTCTAACCTCTAAGAAGAAAACTAACAACCTAGTTATGAGTTTCTAAAGGTGCAAAACAAGACTGTGAAATACAAAACATAAAGATGAATGTGATAAAGGAAGTATATTATAGTAAGGGTGATGAAGATGATCTCACACAATAACCTTTTTTCCAGCTTGCTCCAAGATCTCTCCACTTGCACACAAAAAAGAGGGAAAATGTTGGGGGGCTGTTTAGGGGTCTGCCTCAATCAGACCCCCATTTTGGTGTTTGCACCTCCACGAACATGCAAGTTTTCCATGATATAGAAATAAAATTATAAAGAAGGAAATGCCAGAAAATTACACCAAAACACTAAAAAAAAATAATGTGCTAACTCAACCAAGTAATAGAGAAGATGAATGAGGATCTTACCACCTTTTTCCAAAGCACTCAAGGCTAGTGGAGGAGAAATATGAGAGGAACTCAAACCTCTGCTACAATGAAGTTGTCTTGTGCTTTCTCTATTGAAGTGATGGAGTGAAGAGATTGATGTTATCAAGTGTGAAATGTTGCTTCAATGCTTGAAGTGAATGCTCAAAGCTTGGAGAGATTGTGTCAGCATGGTGAAACATAAAAATGGATGAAGGAATGATCAATGTGAAAAAGAGAGATGAAGAAATAGCTATATTGAGGTCAGCCAGTCGAAGAGAGGCGTTACATTTTGACTTCCAATAGGAAGTGTAATGTCTCTGCAGACTGTAGTCATAGGAATCTGATAGGGATGTAAGCATTTCGCGTAGATTTCTGTAGGTTACATGGGAATTCCTGATAGAAACGCCTCTACCAACACTCAAAATGGGCGCCAAGTGTGATGAGAACAACGGGCTTATGTGGAATTAAGCCTTCGAGTTTGGTTTTCTAAAGTGGAGATGGGTGAAAGGGGAATTCTATTTTTCAAGAAGTAGCATGACCAAAATTCTATTTTTCAAGAAGTGTCCACTTTAAAAATTATTAAAATATCAAATATTCATTAAAAAATTATCATAAAAATTGTGCATCAACTACAAAGTGTTATCTAACTTCTGACTATAGCGATTTTAAAAATACTAAAAAAAGTTCACTGTACTAGAATCGTACAAGAGTTGCTATGTTATGTTTTCTAACAAAAAAAACACCAATTTTTGTACGTTCCTCTTTTTAACCCCTTAATCTCAACCATTTTCGAAATAAATTAGTAGTTTAGAAAGTAGACTCGAAGCAGTTCGATCCTTGTTTTTTTCCATCTCAAAATTTTGAGTGTAACTATCCTCAATTTCATGTCCAAGGTTAGTATTACCTGATTTTAGAAAAAAAGTGGCCACTTAAGCCCCCTTTTTGGGAACCATATTTTTGCACTTACCCATAGAGGAGAAGAAAGAAGAAAAGGATGCAAAAATTACATAAGAACTTGATCTAGAATCAATGGGTGATGATGAAGAAAAATTCACTAAAGAGAAGGTGGTGAAGATTCTTGAGCAATTTGATGGATTGAAGAAGATTGGAGATGTTTGGTTATCATGACCATCATATGAACATGATGAGATCACAAACACCTTGTCTATTTACATAATTCATAATGACATTGATTTAAGTGAATTGACAAAAAATTTACCGAAATTATTGATTGACAAGATTGAAGACCAACTAAAGACACAATCACCTAGTGAAACAAAAGAAAAAGATGAGATTCAATTAGCTATGGAAGAAAGATGTGGAAATTCAAATAAGAGATTGTCTGAGAGCATAAACAAATTAAAGACATGCATCAAAAGCGTAAATAGTGTGTATAGGTATTGTCTCAAGTGGCCTACTGCTATTGTATACTACAAAGCAATGATTGATTCTATTGAGCTTGAGCTAGATTCTATTTGAAAGACAAATGATATCATTAACGACATGGATGGAGTGCAAAAGAAAAGGATCAATTCCTTATAGTCTGAACTTGTAGTCATTGTGATATAGAGGGATGGTATTGTGAAGAATTTTTAGAGAGTTAAAGAGATAATTAAGTTAAGACTAGAACAATATTCTGGTCTCTTGGTGGAAGCTAAGAAAAATGAACAAAATATCAGTATCCCAAATACTCTTGTAGAAATGATTGATTTGATAGTAAAGAAAAATATTACTTATTTAAACATCAGATTGGCAGTGGATTCTTGGAATACATCTCTTTTGAAACTAAAATAAAAATACGAGATATTTTAAGGGAAAAAGAAATGAGGTAAAGAACCTTTTTTGATATCTTTTTGAAGATTGTTTTTGTAAAAAAAATTAAGTAAAGGGGAGATAGATATTTTTTCTTTTCCATTGATTTCAAAGGGGGAGAGAAAGCATGTGAAAAGGATGAAAATCATCACAACTCATCAAAGGAACTACAAAGGTTTTTGTTGTTGGCTTTTCACATATTGCATTGCCATCAATGACAAAGGGGGAGATTGTTGGAAATTAGATTACATCAAATGGTTGTCATTAATGTCAAATGGTTTTCATCGATGTCAACATAGTATTGAATGTATGAGATGGTTACCTGAAGCTATTTTCTATCGAATATGATTGTTATATGTGGTCCAATGTGTTGGTTTTTAGGTTCGATTCCTATTGTGAGACAAGCTATGATTCTGATATTCTAAGATCTTGGCTGACTTAGCTTATGCAATATACTGTGCAGATTAGCTATGTTTTATAGACATTTTTCTGACATAAGAAATGTGTTAACCTTATATGATTCTGACCTAATTAATGATTAATATATTCTTGTATATACATAAGATTTTTTGAGGAATGAAAAAGTGTTGTGAAGTAGATATGAAATATGGAGCAAGTGTAAATGTGAAAAGGATTAAATATGTGTAAAGATCTACGCCTAAATGCTTTATTAGTTGTGAATTAGTGTAGTTTTGTAGAGAAACTATTGTGTGAGATAGTACTTTATAATCTGAGCTTCATTGGAACTTAACCAAGCACATTAAAGGTGCATCCTATTAGTTCAATTTTCTAGCAGTGAGCCACTATCCCTCTAGCTTGATGATTAGCCATCTCTTATATCTTCGGGTTGTATCCCTATGGATAGTTAGTTTGGAAAGTGAGTCCTTATTTCAAGTAGTGAGCCTTTTTGTAATTGGTTTTGATATTCTCTATAGTGATTTAATCATCCCCGTGGTTTTTCCCTCATTGGGTTTTCCACATAAATCTGGTGTTATTATGTTTATGTGTTGAATTTGAGTTTTTGCAATGATTAATTATTTAAGAAGTTTTAAGTATTAGTTTTGGTTATTACATCAAAGGTGAAAATATATGACAAGTGATTCACCCCCCTTCTCAGCTGTCCTATTCAACAATATATATATTCAATCACATTTTTCAACATGCAAGAATGTATCTATAAGCATTTTAAATGTAGCCCATCAATCCTACAGATCGAATCATACACGGATATAAAGGGTGATACTTTTCTTGTTCATTGTTTGTAATGAATGATGTCATTTTATGCATGCTACAACAATGAATTTATATAGGCTTGAATCCTATTCTTATTCTCAGCCTAGCTGATATGAACAAAAAACATTTAAAATAAAAGATACAAAGTTATCTAAGTCGTTCCCTATGGAATGATAAATGATTCTCTACATTGTTTCACATAACTCAAAAACACTACAAATTGGATTCAAATCTAATATCCATAAAAATGGAAGATCATATATATCCAAGAACTATGGTGACAACTGATATTAACCATGGCTACCTTGCCTCGGCCATGCGCGGCTAGCTCGGCTAGCTAACCGATATGGTGATAAGGCATAGGGATCATCTATGCAAAGGTTTTTGATAAGCCATGCAACTTGAAATGGGATTGATTCTAAATTTTCAACTAGGCTCAAGCTGTGTTCATTTGCTGATAGAAAATAGTTTACCATTATTGCTATTGATATTCAACAAAATGGAAAGAAGAATACAAGTATTGAAGAGATAATATTGGAAAATCTATCATATTCTTAAATGAGATTGAGTTACCTCAAAATCATGCTTTTTCCTAAGCTTACTCTATTGTTTCCTCTCTCACCCAATTCACTTGCTTGCTCTTCTCATCACCATTGTCGCTATATTCATGATTTTTTCCTCTTTCGAAAATGGTTGAAAAGATTCTTTCTTACCTATGTGCATGATCTTTGGGCCATTTCACTCATAAAGTTTGAATATTTTCCTTTAATTGGTATAGGACATGACCTCTTAATATTTCTCGTGATTTTTTATTTAAATTCCATCAATTTGATAGTGATAATATCAATTTCAAATTCAATTGTTAAGAAATATAAAAAAATATATGTATATGTATATGTATATATTTTGATATTCATATACATTCAATCACATATGTATGTTCTTTAGTATCTATATATGTGTTTATTTATAGATGTTCATATGTTCATATATCAACTCTTAAATAGAAATGAACTTTTATTTCAAGCATCAATTGTTTAAATGAAGTGGCTTTTCTTATCCATTAAATAAGCCTTTTCAAAATATCAAAAATTTCACTCAACATACTAAATTTCTTTAATAATTCAATTTGTCATATAATAATTTAAATGAAATTAAAAAATGGGTTATGATAGTTCGGTAATTTTTTTCTTCTTCTAAAGTGGTTGAAGTGGATGCTTTTGAAGGTTCTTCCAAATTTTGTGTTGACATTACTGCTAGTTCTTTTCTCTTTTTAGACTCTTTTGTTATGATCTTGTATTCTCCCATGAATGTAGGTGTAAAATATAAGGAACCCCAATCATCCTCCAATAACATTGTGACTTTTATAATATTCCTTTCTTTTTATTTTTCTTGCACAGGTTCCACTTGTGTAGTGGTTGTTAATGTTTTCAAAGGACATTCCTTGTCTATCTCAATGTGAAAACTTTTTGTTTCAAGGTAGGCATTGACTATATAAACCTTGTTGTTATAGAAATATTTCATTATATGATGAAGAGTTGAAGGTACCCCATTCATTTCATGAATCCAAGGTCTACCCAAAATAATATTATATACAGGATTATCAGGCATGACATGAATAGGAGTTTGCAATGTGGCCTTTCTGATTGTAATAGTTAATGTGATCACACCAAGTGATTGTTTTCCTACATTATCAAATCCACAATGGAAAAATAATTAGGTTTAATCTTATTCTTATCTATTCTAATCTTATCCAAAGGGTTTATGCTACACATGTTAAGGGATGAGCCATTGGAAACAAGGGTTCTCTCTATCCCAGTCCTATTAATAATAGCTATTATCATGAAATATTCTTTTTGTTTTTTCACTTCGAAAGGAGGTAGCTCAGTTTGGTGGAAAACAATGTTTGAACTAATTCCTTGAATTAGGGCTGCTATATACTTTTATTTTTCACTAGGGGGAACCACAACTTGTTGCAATTCATTTTGAAGCATACTATGGTAATTAGGTCAATCTTGAATAAGATCCCATAAGGATATGTTAGCAGGAGTTTTTTTAAGTTGTTCCACAAGATCATATGCCTTTCCACTATGCTAAAAGATATAAGGTGTAGGTGGGAGATATGGTTGAGGTAATGGTAATGATGTAGGAATGGTTCGTAGTTTCCCATTGTTCCTTGAATTATATGTGTGAGCAATGGTATTATAACTTGATTGCTTTGAAACAACATTACTAGAAATTTTCACCGTCAAATTTAAGATATCTCCTAGGGATAATGGTTTCTTGTTAGGTGGTTCAAGGATGAGCACAAGTTTTTTTTGAACTTGGTGTTGATACGAGGGTGGGTAGATGGTGATAAGTGGCTTAGGAGGTCTAATAATTAGAGGACTTGTAGGAGGACTCAAGGGATATCTAATGTTCATAACCTCAAAATATTTATCATTATTTTGATGATCTTTTAGAAAAGGAGAGTATAATGTTCCTCATCATACTCATTTAATGAAGCCACATTACTATTGTTTGAAAGAAATGTATCAATTTTATCATTTTCTTGCACCATGATATCTCCCCTAGTAACAGAGTTTCTAGGAGAGGAGCAAGCAATATTGCCATGATTCTTAATGGGTGTATCTTCTAACACCAAAATACCTTCATCACAAGAAGAAGAGGTATTGAGAGAATAGAAACTATGATTATCATGATTTCCTATGATTACATTCTCTTTCACTAAAATATTCTCACAAATGGGGGAGATATTAAAGGATGTGGAACTAAGGAATGTGTCAACAATTTCACTCTCTTGCACTAAGAGACTCTCATAACTAGGAAATATATTGGAAGAATGACTAACATGTTTTTTAATGAGCTTTTTCTTGGCATATTTGAAAAGGAAAGATACTAACATTGTGAAAATTGCTTTTATCCAACTCAGGCAATGCTTCATGAATGTAGACATTGTGTGCCCAAAATTGAAAAGTACTTTTATCCAAATTATGCAATACTTCAGGAATGTAAACATTGTGTACCCAAAAGTGAAAAGAATTTTTATCCAACTTATGCAAAGCTTTAGGAATATAAACATTATGTTCAACCAAAAAAGAAAAGTACTTATATCCAAATTATGCAATGCTTCAAGAATGTAAACATTTTACCTACAAAACTGATGCTTTTCACTACTGAAATAATTTTGGATATATTTAAAATGGCTACACTAAATGGATGATTAGACCTAGATGCATAAAACAAAAATTATTGAAAATTGCCAAACTGAAATAGTGGGTTACCAGAAGATATGGGAAGTGTAGAAAACCACAAAAAAGCTCAATAATTTAGTTTTTATGGGACCTAAAGGACTCATTCTCCCATGGGAAAACGGGTCTCTGTGAATGGTTTAAAAAAATGAAAAATACAACTTCTGATTTATTTTGTGTTTTCTTTGTTCCAAGTTGCAAACTAGCACTGATAGTTTTAGAAATATAGAAAATCACAATTGAATGCAAGTGTAAAATTATGCTAAATGACAACCAAAATGACCTATTTTAAAATGCAATTTTGATCCAATTTTTTTATTTAAGTGACTAAAAGTATGCTACTATATAAATACTATGCAAAATCAGTCTAAATTTTTTTTGTTTTTGTTGAATTTTTAAAATTAAAATGAATGCAAAATGCAAGTTTACACGTAAAATGCAAGGAAACTTTAAGCCAAATCTAGAAACCCTAAATGCAATGAATTAATTCAAATCCTAGATCTAGGGTGTGAGTGCACTCCAAATCAAAAATAGAATGTTCAAATACTCAAGCTCACCATAATGAAACATAGAAACATAGGCTAGGGGTCCATTACATAGGGTTTTATACTAAATTTGGAATGTTTCACCAAACTTATTATAAATGGAAAGAGAAAAATGGGGTGTACTGAACCTACCTATTTTCTATTTCATTAAGGAAATTAGTTCCTCCAAGATAGAATTAAATTTTATCCCTTAGGTGAGTTTGTTGGAAATTGGAATGCATCAAATGGTTTTCATTGATGTCAACATAATACCAAATGTATGAGATGTTTACCGAAATCTATTCCCTATCAATGATGTTCTTTATCAGTGAATGTTGCATTGATTTTTAGGTCTGAATTCTACCACAAGACGAACTATGACTCTAATATCTTAACTATGTCATTATGGTTCACTTAGACAACTATATTGAGGATCTTGAGAAGTTTTATGTTGGGATATTTTATGTTTGGGTCCCAGTCTTGGATGACCTAACACATGTTATGTATTAAGAATATTGAATTTACCTTGGGGATGTTTTGCATAGATCTTATCCAACTTAATATGATGTACTGCATGGATAAGAAATGTGTTTATCTTATATGATGCTGAAAAGAGTTTTCCTTGATTTTTTTGCTTTCATCCAATTAGGGCAACCTAATTAATTAATGAAATATAAGTTTATATATATATATCTCTGGAGAAGATAAAAAAAAGAGAAGTGTGTGAGCGATGTAAAAAAAGGTGTTTTGCGAGTGTATGTGCATGGTGTGAGCCTAAATGATTCATTAGCCGAAGACTAGAACATAATTATTGAGTGACTACTGGGAGAAGCAGTACTACTTATACTAAGCTTCCTTTGGAATTGAATTCTGCACAAGGAAGGTTTATTCCATTAGTTCACACTTTTGGTAGTGATCCATACCATTTATATTCTGGTAGTAAGCCATCTTTTGTATCTCCAGGTTGTATCCCTATGGATAGTGAGTCCTTCTATTGGCAGTGAGCCTTAGGTACTAAGCCTTTTGTAATTGGTTTTGATATTCTCTATATTGTGAGTTAATCCTCATTGTGTTTTTTCCCTCTTTGGGTTTTCCATGTAAATCTGGTGTTACTAATTTATGTGATGGTTTTAAGTTTCTACACTTGCACTTAATGTTTAATCATTTAATAAGTGTTAAGGTTTTGTTTCGGTAAATTATTTAAGGGTTTAATTTGGGGACAAATGATTCACCCCCCTCTTAATTGTCTAGTTCAATAATTGGTATAAGATCTTGGCCCTTTGGAATGAGATTAACAACTCAAAGGAGATCTTAGTAGGTTGAACAAAATGGTGAAGGGATCTGACTTGGATGAGGAATTAATAACAAATACTAAAGAGTCTAAGAATGAAGATCTGAAAGAAAATGTTAAGCAAGCAGATGAATACAATCAGAAACTAAGGAATCAAATCTGGAAGTTCAAGTTGAAACATAAAGAAGAAGTTAACAGGGAACTAAAGGAAGCAAAGGAGACTATTGAGAATCTATGAATGAAACTTGAAGAAAGAAAAATGGTGGAAGAGAATCTAAAATTGGAAATTGAGCAAAGCAAGATAGATGAAGGATGCTTGAAAGAGATTATCAATCAGAAGACAGTTAAATGTGATAGGCTTGAACAAGAAGTAGTGACCCTAAGAGTTGATCTAGAAAAAGTGAAAGCTCATGAAGAAAGGTTCAAGACAAGTTATACAATGCTTGATGAGTTGATTTAATCTTATAAACCTGCAAAGGATAAAGGTGGTCTAGGGCTTGAAGAAGGATAAATCTCAAAGACTAAACTAGTTTTTAACAAAGTGGACAATCAAAGGAAATTTCAAGGAAATACTTATCAAAACAAGAACCGAAGTAACAATACCGAAATAATTCCCATCTGACAACCTAATGCTCAAATTTACCCATCTTTTAATTATTTTTGATTCTCATGCAATAAATTTAGACATAGAGAAACATAATGTAGAAGTAGGATGAACCAAAATAAAATGAGCTAGAATGTTGGATTCTTCACTAGACAATGTTATGTTTGCAACAAGTTTGGACATAGAGCTATTGAATGTAGAACCCATATGATGATGCGTAGGTTTAATACTAGTAGAAGGATTCAATATTTTCAAGGATACTATTACACATGTATTATCTCTGGAAAAAAGGATAATCAGTGTAGTTCAAGGATAAATTCAAATTCATTTGATCAAGGATATGTTATGTGCTACACTTGCAATAAACTAGGATATATCTCAAAAATTTGGAGAAGCAAAGTTAGGAAGAAAACTAATCCATAATAGAAGATCAATCCTATGAACAAGGTAGATCCTAAATAAGTAAGGAGAGACATGGAGAAAGAATGGAGGAAAAAGGAAGAACCTAAGAACAAGGATGAATAAAATAACCTTGTATTTGCATCCAATGTAGAACTAAACCCAGTAGTGGTTTTAGGGGGAGCAGTCATATAAAAATATAATAAGCCCCTGATATATGAGGTGTCATGCGATGACACAAGGATATGTGATGTGAGTCTTTGTTTTGAAGGAATTGGAGAAAGTTTTGGTAGAAAAGAAGCACATAAGGAAAATTGCAGAGCTCCTTTTGGTTTATAGTGTATCTCATAAAGTACTTGAAAAATTAAAAGATGAAGAGTAATAAATTCAAAATTAGGGAAAAATCAGATGAATCCAAGAAAAGCACCATGACTTAGAGGAAAATGAATATTTTGGAAAAGAGTTCGTTGTACCAAGTTTTGATATAGAGGCTTTGTCATCCGAAAAAATTGATCTCAAAGCTTTGGCTAAGGGGAAGGTACTAACTGAGTATATTAATGATGATGATGTCATTAATTTTTGTGATGAAACCCTAAAGTGACAAGTTAAATAAGGAAGTTGAGTGATCATTCTTTTTCATTATGAATTGAATGACCTAAGGAGTGAAGTGTAGCTGAGAGATAAGGAGTTAGGGTTGTTGGAAAGAAAAAGTATGAGAACAAAGCTAAAACAATGGAGTCAAAGGAAATTGTGGTATTTGATCCATGAAGTGAAAAATTACATAAATTAAGTTATAGATTGATGAATTTCACCATGAAAATATTCAAAATTTTGAATTTTCGCTTTTAGTTGAGAAAATATAAAAGGTCAAGAGTCTAGGGCACAAGGATTTAGAAATTTGGAGTAAATTTCCATAATTTTTGGATGTAGACATTGTTTAGTTTATCCTAAGAAGAATTCAAGGTGATCATCTAATCTTCGAAAAACCCTATGGGATTACAAAGGAAGTAATTATAGGGTTATGTAATGATGGACCTATTCCAATAAAGAAGTTAGTGAAGAACAAAGAGATTGAAAACCTAACTAGAGTGATAGGAGACCAAAGGGCACTTCAAATTCATACTATAGTTGACCTTGTGATAAGGTATGTTGCATATGGCATTTCATATAAGATTTATTTCAGAAATAAGGAAGGATCTACTTCGGCAATTATTGTTTACATTGCACATCAAATGGTTGAAAAGAATGATGATTTTGACTTGTGTGAGTTATTAAGGAATCAGTTGATGGAGAACATTACTATGATAAAAAATGAAAATTACCCTTTTCATTTTGGATCTCTGTGTTGGACTCAAGGGAACACTAAGAGGGAATTAGTGTTCAATGAATCTTAACTTAATTAATCTGAAAATCAACCATTCTATCATTATATTAAAAGAAAGATGCAAAAATTCAAAGGAAACATTCATAACACCATAACACAAGGATTTTTGCATGGAAACCCTATTAGGGGAAAAACTACGATGGAGGTTAATCCACAATTTGAGTACTCAAATTATTTTTTTACAAAAGGGAATGCACTTGATTTCAAGCACACTTCCTAGAGCTCACTACTCAAAAGAGAAGGCTTACTGCCTTACAAAAGTTCATATTAAAACCATATGAAGGATGAAGTGAGATAGTAGCATCTATTTATGCTAGGTTAGAGTTTTGATGAAGCTCATAGATATGATTCTGGATCTTCTTTCTTACTCTGCACTTCGCTCTACTCTGCTCTACTCTTTTCTTCACTTCACATCACACATAGATAAATTCACACTATTATTCTACTAAATTTTGCACCATATTCACGTTCCACATATTCACTATCTTCTCATACTTCTACACCACATGACACACACAATATGATAAAATCGATCTTATATATATATATCCGCTATCAAGGATTTGATCATTCATATGTCGGCTTCATAAAACATTAAGTTTTTCTTAAATGTCAGTTAGATCCACCACTAATTCTTGATGCGTATCCTCCAAATTTGGTTAAGACATAGAGAGGACCTAAACAAACATAATAGAGCATGAGCATTTAATTAATTACTCCTTATACACCCACAATTACTATTTTTTCCAGGTCAGCCTTCTAACACAAATAATCAACAGATTAGTGCACCGGATCTCCTAGGTCACATACCAGTGAATTCACATTAGTATACTTCACGAATAAGCATAAAAAAACATGAAAAAACCTTCCTCAGAGATCCACAACCCAAAATAGTAGTTCAGGGAGATGTCAAATCAACTTTTATACTTATAACTGGATGTCTTCTTCTTCACCCTGTTCTGTTGGTGTAAACCAAAACTATACTATAGATCGGATGCATGACTTAGGTTGCCATCAATGACAACACTTACAAGACATATTCCAACAATCTCCCCCTTTGGCATTGATGGCATCACTTAGTGAAAAATTACTAAGTGTCAGAATCATTATAAGTATCATGCCAAACTTTGCTGCACTCTCTCCCCCTAAGATTTATAAAGAATTTTTCTTTGCATTCTCTCCCTCTTTCACATCAATGAAAAAGCATAGAAACCATATGCCAAAAAGACAAAAATACAAAATGACAAAAATAAAAAACATGTGTTCAAAATCTCCAAAACTTCAGAATGTATATGCCAACAATTCTCCTCCTTAGACCAAAACTTCAAAAAAATTAAAACAATTGACTACTACTTCAAAAAATTATCTTATGATTTTTATTCATTTCTAGTAGGAATTTCTTCCAAGCATCTATTGTTATTCCCATGATAATGATCAAACTGTTGTTCTTTGATTTTTTGTTGAAAATTTTAGTTAAAGCTTCCAGAATTGTAATTGCTTCTTCCAATTTCTCACCTTTATTTAATAACTCCACCATCTGCTCCAATATGCATTTGGTTAGATCCTCCACCTTCCAAAAAGTATCAACAAGTGTGTTCTTGGTGAATTGAACTTTGGTGTGTTTAGACTGTAGCTCCCAAATTCTTTTTCTGATGGTGCCATCCTGATCTTACAACATGTCAAAGATTTTCCCAATACCATTCAACCTTGTTTAAATCTACTCCAATTTTTCTTTGTAATTACTAATAGCATGGGGCCAATGGATGCAATAGCTATAAATGCTATTACTTGAATTTATGCATTGCCTCAATTCATTCATTTTCTTCTTTAGTTTGGTAAGTGATAGTCTAAACTACTCCTTCAAATGAGAAATGACTTCAGATTCTTCTTTGTCTTTATCTTTAGAGTTCATTGTTTCTTTACTGCATTCAATCATTTCCTCAAGTAGAATGTTCTACAAAATTTCCAATTTGATCTTACAGTGCTCAACATGAGCATTTAGTACACTCAAGATCATGTCTTGATCATATGACAGTCTAATAGACCATAACTTGGCGATCTTGTAAATTCCACATTCTTGTTGAATAATTTGTTGTAGTTTTTCTTTTGTCAGATCATCTTCTTCCTCATTGAATTTTTCTGGTTCTGATTCATTTTTTTGTAGGTCCTCAGTTTCTTCATTATATTCTTCATCTGGAATATCCACAATCTCCTTTTCTTTACCTTTTCCCTCGATTCTGGGAACTATACATTCCAGAGGGCTGAATTCAACAACTTCTTTTTCTCTTTTCTTCTTTTTATCCATGCCATCGGAAGAGGAACCAACTTCAATTGTTCTTACCAGAAGGGAAATATTGACTGAGCCACACTTTCCAAGCACATTCTTAAAGAAATTTTCAAATTCTAGATCCCAATCAGCCAAGCTCCAAGAGTATGAGTATATTTGACTACAAACTGATTCATTTGCTTTCCACACCACATTGTTGATCTTTGGAAAACAATTCAATAAATAAATTGTGAAGCATATAATCAGAGTACCGAACCTAAAATGATAGCTTGTTTCTTTTGTCAATTTCACATTCTCTATTAGTTTATCCTTTATCAATCCACACAAGTCAAAGTCCTGACCTTCAATTATCATCTTGTGAGAAATATAGACAGCACCAACTGAGGTTGCTCCTTCTCGGTTTCTATAAAATACCTTATATGAAGTTCCATGAACAATGTATTTAGTAATAGGATTCTTGATTGTCACAATAATCAACGCTCTCTAATCTCCAATTATTGTGATTAGGGTTTCAACTGCCTTGTTCTGATGGATTTCTTCCTTGGTACATCTCTGATTTTGCATAATCCAGTCAAATTCTCAATTACCTCCTTTGAGAGGATGTAGGATTTTTCCAAAGTTAAAGTGTCATCATGTAATCTTCTTAGGATGAACTTGACAAATTTCACGTTCTCAAAGTACGAAAGCTCATTCCAAATATCCAAATTTCTATGTTTGGCTTCATTCAATTTCTTTAGTTCATTGGGTAATAACAAATTTCTCATGGACCTAATCTTTCCACTTTTGTATTCATCCAGAATGATTGACCTTTTCCTTTAGCAATTAGGTTTAACAATTGCACACCAAATTATATGAAAATTCTGAAGACAATTGAAATACCTGATATATTTTGAGTTTCGATGGTGAATCAACTTCTCTACTTTGAAATTTTCCTAGCAAGTGCTCTCCTTATTCTCTTCTTCAATGCAAAGTGACAAACAATGATTCCAAATTGAATTTTATAGTTCACACACATGAAATAAATGAATTTTCCCTAAGTTTTTGGGGTGCTCTATTTTCTCAGACAACAAGAGAAAAATTCTCTTATGAACCTATGAATTCTTTGAATTTCCTTGTGAAAATTCTCCAAAATCTCTACACATCATAAATACACCTTCTTAACCATTCTTCGTGTTCCAATACCATCCACAAATAGGGGAGGAAAATTTTTCTTGAAAACCTCCCCCTAGGCCAATGACCTGAAATCAATTACAGAAAGAATTACCAGAAGCAGGTTCCAGTGCAAAACCATTTCGAACATTAGAATCATTCTTCCTTACCCATGTCTTCTTCATCTCATTGTTTATCTCATTTTTAGTTTATTTTCCTTTTCCTTTGACATCTCCCTATATATTTTTTCCTCTATATACCGGACCTATTCTATCCATAGTTTTGTTTCTATAGAATCTTGCAATGTGACCATATCTAACGCAGTTGTAGCACATAGTACTTCCTTTTCCAAACCAATCATTCCATTGATTTCTTCTTGATCTGCATTGATTAGCAATATGTCCAAATCTTCCACATGTATGAGATTTAACATTCTTTCTATTGATAGAGTAGTTTGACACATTTTTGCATTCAATTGATTTATGACTAGATTGTTTGCATTTGAAACACTGAGTAGAAAATGATGAATCTCTTGAATTCATATTACTTCTACATTGAGTTCCATATAGCTGAATTTATTGCAAGCAAAACAATATCCATTCAATTTTTGAGCATTAGGTTGTCTTACCGGATACCTTCCACCTTTATTCACCATGTTTCCTTGTCTAAAATTCTTCTATCTAGGTCTGGCACTTTCTCCTTTTTCGTATCCAAGACCTCTCTTATCATTTACACTCTTTTTACCTTGAGTCATCTCATCAAGCTGTACTGAACTGATCTTAAACTTCTCCTTGTATTCATTTGTAGTAGTAAGTTCATTCCTGAGAATAACAATATGTTTACCAAGTTCTTCTTCATTGTTTCTGGATCATTGTAGATTACTTTCCAACTGAGTGAGTTCTTCATTTATTCTTCTATGTTCATCAGATTTATCTTTTAAGGACTGAGCAAGATTCTCCTCATTATTTTTCCTTTCTTCAATCTCTTTAGTCATCTTCATCACCATAGATTCCATTTCATGTTTCAAAGTAGCATTTTTTCTAGAAAGCTCTTCATATTCTTCAGTTATTTCCTTCAAGGTTTGATTCAGGTGAGCATCATCCATGTTGTCACTCTCTTGTTGTTGTATCTAGTCACAGAGATGCTTCCTTTTCTTCCTATATTTAATAATCTGATCCTTCAATGACTGAATGAATTTATTAGCATAACTATGATTTTCTTTCAATTCTTGGACTTCTTTAGATTGATCAAGGTCATCAAGTGCCACCAAAAGTTATTGTTGAAGACTACCAAAGTCCATTACATTCCAAGATCCACCTCAAGCTAGTAAAATTCTTATGAGGAACTAGAAGCTCTGATACCAATTGTTAGACTCAAGGGAACACTAAGAGGGGGGTAAATTAGTGTTCAACAAATCTTAACCTAATTAATCTGAAACTCAACCATTCTGTCATTATATTAAAAGAAAGATGTAAGAATTCATAGGAAAAATTCAAAACACCATAACACAAGGATTTTTGTGTGTAAAAACTATTAGGGTAAAAACCATGGTGGAGTTTAATCCACAATTTGAGTACTCAAATCAAAGTTTTACAAAAGGGAATGCACTTACATTCAGGCACACTACCTAGAGCTCACTGCTCAAAAGAGAAGGCTTACTACCTTAAAAATTTTAGATTAAAACCATCTAAAGGATGAACTAAGATAGTATCATCTATTTATTCTAGGTTACAGTTTTGGTGAAGCTCATAGATTTGATTTTGGATCTTCTTTCTTACTTTGCACTTTGCTCTGCTCTGTTCTACTCTTTTAAACACTTCGCATCACACATAGACAAATTCAAACTATTGTTCTGCTGAATTTTGCACCATATTCATGTTCCATAGATTCAATATCTTCTTATACTTCTAGACCACATGACACACACAAAATGATAAAACCGATCTCATATATATCCACTATCAAGGATTTGATCATTCATATGTCAGCTTCCTAAAACATTAAGTTCTTCTCAAATGTTGGCTAGATCTACCACTAATTCTTTATGTTTATCATCCAAAGTTGGTTAAGACATAGATAGGACCTAAAAAAACATAATACAGAATGAGAAAATTTAATTAATTACTCCTTGTACATCTGTGATTGTTATTTTTTCTAGGTCGACCTAGCATAGATAATCAACAAATTATTGCACCGAATCTCGTAGATCACATACCAGTGAATGTGGATCAGTATACTTAACGAATAAGCATAAAATCCATAAAAAAACCTTCCTCAGAGATCCACAACCCAAAATAGTAGTCCAATGAGACGTTCAGAGAAATTTTATACTTATAACCGAATGTCTTGTTCTTCACCCTGTTCTGCCAGTGTAAACCAAAACTATACTATAGATTAGATGCATGACTTAGGTTTCCATCAATGAACACACTTACAAGCCATATGCCAACACTCAGGTTATATGTTTGATGATGTGTTTTATGAAGTTGTTAGCATTGAAAGAGAATATTGTGTGGAAGTCAGTTGTACCGATTGGGAAGAAGGTCTATCATAACCTATCATTTCTAGCAGAGAAGGAAAAGGTTTGTAAATAATACTTTGAAAATAAAAATGCATGGAGGTCTGGTATGGTTTCCAGTCAAGTTGGGACATCTAAGGTAGGATTTTCTTCCAGGAAGAGGAAAGAAATTCCTCTAGGAAGAGGAAAGCAAGAAGAGTCATTTCAAGTTCCACTCCAAAAATAAAGAAGATGAAGACATAGGAGAAGAAAGAAGAAAAGGAAGTAAAGATTCAAAAGGGATTTGATCTAGTATCAACAAATGATGATGAAGAAGATTTTACTAAAGAGAAGGTGTTGAAGATTCTTGTGTGATCTGATGGAATGAAGAAGATTGGAGATGTTTGGTTGTATCAACCAACATATGAATAGGATGAGATCACATACACCTTGGCTATTTATATAATTCATAATGATATTTATCTAAGTGAATTTATAGAAATTTTACCATAAGTATTGATTGAGAGGATTGAATATAGACTAAAGGTATTGTCACCTAGGGAAACAAAATAAAATGAGGAGATTCAACTAGCTATGGAAGAAATATGCATAAATGCACATAAGAGATTGATTGAGATCATAAATGAATTGAATAAATGCATCAAAAGTGTAAACAATGTGTATAGGTATTGTCCCTAGTTTTCTACTGCTATCGGAAACTATAGATAAAAATAGATGTTATTGAGCTTGAGCTAGATTCTATTCTAAAAACATATAATATCCTTAATGTCAAAGATGAAGCGTAGAAGAAAAGGATCAATTCCTTATAGTCTAAACTTGCAAAGATTCTGGTACAGAGGGATAGTATTGTGAAGGAATTTTTTAAAATCAAAGAGATTATTGAATTGAGATTAGAATAGCTTTCCAGTCTCCTAGTGGAAACTGAGAAAAATGAAAAAAATATCACTATACTAGATACTCTTTTGGAAACAATTGACTCGATAGTGATGAAAAAAATTATTTTTATAAACATCAGATTGGCAGTAAATTCTTGGAAGACATTTCTTCTGAAAATAAAAGAAAATACAAACATATATTTTAGGAGAAGAAGGATTGAGGTACAGAACCATTTTTTATATCATTTTTTTTAAGATTGTTTTTGTGTAGAAAATTTTGGAGTAAGGGGAAGATAAATCTTCCTTATTTTCAATTGATGTCAAAGGGGGAGAGAGAACATGCGAAAAGAATGTAAATCATTACAGCTCATCAAAAGGGGAGAAATACAAAGGATGTTGTTGTTGGATTTTCACATCTTGTGTTTCCATCAATGACAAAGGGGGAGATTGTTGGAAATTAGATTGCATCAAATGGTTGTCATTGATTTCAACATAGTACCAAATGTATGAGATGTTTATTGGAAGCTATTCCCTATCAAAGATGTTCTTTATCAGTGAATCGGTGCACTAGTTTTTGGGTCTGAATTCCACAACAAGACAAGATATGACTCTGATATCTTAACTATGTCATTATGATTCACTCAGACAACTATATTTGAGATCTTGAGAAGTTTTGTGTTCGAAGCTTTTATGTTTGGGTCCCAGTCTTGGCCGACCTAACACATGTTATATATTAAGAATGTTGAATCTACCTTGGGGATATTTTGTATAGATATTAGCCAACTTAATATGGTGTACTACATGGATAAGAAATTTTTTAATCTTATATGATACCGAAAAGAGTTCTCTTTGATTATTTTTCTTTCATCCAATTAGGTTGACCTAATTAAAGAATGGAATATAAGTTTATATATATATATATATATATATATATATATATATGTATGAGACTCTCTAGAGAAGATAAAAGTAAAAGAGAAGTGTGTAAGCGATGTAAAAAGAAGGTGTTTTGCAAGTGTATGTTCATGGTATGAGCCTAAATGATTAATTTGCCAAATACTAGAACATAATTATTGAGCGATTGTTAGGAGAAGTAGTACTACTTATACTTAGCTTTATTTGGAACTGAATTATGCACAAGGAAGATGTATTCCATTAGTTCACACTTTTAGCAATGAGCCATAGCTTTTATATTCTACTGGTAAGCTATCTTTTGTATCTTTAGGTTGTAGCCTTATGGATAGTGAGTTTGGAAAGTGAGTCCTATTGGCAGTGAGCCTCAGGAAGTGAGCCTTTTGTAATTAGTTTTGATATTGCGAGTTAAACTTCACTGTAGTTTTTCCCTCATCAGGTTTTCCATGTAAATCTAGTGTTACTATGTTTATGTGATGGTTTTTAGTTTCTACACTTGCACTTAATGTTTAATCATTTAAGAAGTGTTAAGGTTTTGTTTTGGTAAATGATTTAAGGGTTTAATTTGGGGACAACTGATTCAATCCCCCTCTCAGTTGTCTAGTTCAACAGAGTCAATTCTATGGAAGATCTAACAATTTATTTTATGTGTGTGTGGACGGGGGTAAAGTTCAAAGAATATTTTTGGGAGACAAAAATAAAATAGAAAATGACCTCAAATCTATAACCTAAGACCTAATTCATGTAAATGAAGAATATCTCTAACAAAAATAGTCAATTTTGTGCAAATTGGATGAGTGGAAAACACTTAAAACTTACATCAAATTGGTTGCAAACTGTCTAGAAATGGTTGGAAAATGTCCAAGACCCCCCTATCCAAAAATGGCAAATGGGTCCTAAGACAAATTTTTGAATTGAATTTTTTGGAGCCTCTTAAGATAGAGTTGAGATGTAATTTCCTGCTAGTTTGACATGAAAAATGACAGAAAATGAGCTCAAGATCTGAATTTTTGTGATCTTGAAAACTTTTCTTGCAACTTTTACAACTTTTCACTTTTGAGATCTCCAATCTTCAATTTTCCTTCAACCTAAAATCTATAGCAAAAACGCAAGAGGGAAAAATTGTTTGTTTTTGGTGAATGGGAGTTTACCTTGGTAAAACCCCATTTTGGTAAAATTTAAACCTTGAAATGAAGTAATGAAAGTATGAATGGAATGAATAATGAGCTATACAATGTTGCAATTCAACAAAACCTTGAATAAACCTTGGAAAGACTAAAATCTTACATGAGATGGATTCAATGGATGTGGATTTTAATGCTTGGATCTTTCTCTGAATCTTTGACTTGAATGCTTGGATTAGATCTTGAAACCTACATCAAAATGTTAGCTCCAAAAACATGCATGATTGCAAAAGACTTTGAAATGATGCTTGATATCTTGAATGATGCAATAAATGATGAAGAAATCTGCTCTTGAACACTTTTGACAATAATCTTGACTCTTGTAATTGACTTTTTAAAAATCTAATCTTGATTTGATAAAATAACCTTGTATTTATAGGAATTTATCCTTAATTTTTTAAAAATTAAACATTACAAGCCAACATTTGAAATTTGAATTTGAAATGATAAAAATACAACCAAAACATGTTTTAAAAATGGGTTCCAAAGCCTAGGGAGGACCCATTCACCCATGGGTGAATGGATCCTAGGTCGCTATTCCTAGAACACACATTGTTCAAGGTGTTTAATTATGTGTTGGCATTAATTATTGTCAAGATTCCCTTTCATAAAATGTAATTTATTAGGCTTGTAGATGTAAAATAGGGCTTATTAAGGCATAATTAAGTCCAATTTAATTAAGAGGGCCCAAAAAAAGTGTGAAAATGTAAAGGAGTACATTTTTCAACACTACATTAAGGCAATATTAAGTACATTTTAATTAGGAGGGCCCAAACAAAGTGTTAAAATGTAAAGGGATAATTTTTTCTACACTACAATCCTTTAAGTGTTTGTAAGGATAAACAAGATAGGAATAAGAATGAGTCAACTCAAATCATGAAAGTTTTATGGAAAAAAATAGAGTTATATAAAAAAACTTCCAATTAATAGTTGTGAACCTCTTTCTAAATATGAGGTTGAAGATAAAACAAAAAAATGAGTTTCTAATTTTTTTTTAAATATAATCATTATAGTTTCCTATAAGATTATAACATATAAACAATTAAACAAGGATTAATCTATCATGTTTTCTTTTGATCTTCATTTAATAGGAACCTATGCACTAAAAATCCTTGTTGGTACCTAGCCAAAATACCCTAGGTATTTCTATGGTTGAAACTCTAACATTTGGAAGATCTCCTCATTAGAGGGATAATTCTCTTGTTTCTAACTTGGACCAATAAGGAAAATATCCAAATAACATTAGATCCACTATTCAAAAAGTTATATCTCAATCTTTTGACCCAAGGTAGATCAATCCTAGTCCTAGGTGGATAGGTCTACATAAGTAAAAAATATAGAAATAAAGTGTCCCTGGAACATTTAAGTTCAAAACCTCATACAAAAATTGACACTTATTAATAAAAGAGCTACTAAAAGATAAAAATTTAAACCAAATTATAAATATTCTTGCATGGTTAGAGATGATGTTGGGAATGACAACTATCCTTCATGCCTAGTGGAAGGTCAAGTAATTAAGTGAAAAATTAATTTCCATCCATCTTAATTAATATTATTTAAAAAACTAAAAAATAATTATTCAACAAAAAATAAAAATAAAGAAGAAGAAAAAAACCATATCTCTCAAATAAAAATCAGACATTTCATTATTTCCACCATTGCATTTTTTAATGGTTCACTCTTGTTTCATTTTTTTCCTCACGAGGAATTCAAAGTTGTTATTGGAGGTTGCTTTACTAAACCCCAAATTTGATCAAAATTATCATTGTTTCTCCCCCATGACATTTCAATTCAAAAAAAGAAAGGTTAACTTTTATCTTGAAACTAATCATAATATTAGTCGTCACTTAGTCTAGTCTAAAACAAACATTTCCAAACCATGGTAGTCTTCCCCATTTTCCATCAAAGGGGGAATTATTTTGAGTTAGTTTTTTTTTGGCTGTATCTAGTCCCTTACTTTCCTTTCCTAACCTTCAGCATCAAGTTCTCACTTCTTACTAGTAGAAAGAGGTTAGTTAACACAGTTAGAACTCTAATTCTAAATAATCAAGGATATCATATCCATTTGTGCCTTGTCTAATCCTTAGTAATGATCCCTTCTATCTTACTAGTTACATTGGGCTAGACTATGGGGATGGTATCAAAATATAATATAGAATCTAAAATAATAAAATTGTTAATATATCCATACTTGTTGATGGAAACCCAAAAGGTCAAAGCTATATGGGTGATATTCAAAAAGTAAAAAGAGATAAGATAATATACTACAAACCTAATATTAAAGAACATTGGGTTATGAGTAGTCATCTTGTGACTATCATAACTCTTAACTAAGTCATATTATCAAATTTATTATATTGTTATTTAGTTAGTTTTCTCAGCCTATGAATTATATAGGTTTATCTAACTTATCCTAGGTGATATACAAAGCATAAATAGGTATGTATAAGAGGTAGTGAGTCTTCTTTGATCATCATATTGTGAATTATGTTCTCATTAGAGATATTTTAGAATTTTTCTCCATGAAGTGGCTTGTTATTCTTACTTATTATCAAGTATTTGTAGTATATTTTCTATCATATTCTTTTATTGTGCAATTGATTTCATTAAAAGTGGTAGTAGAGCATGATCTTGGCACCGTAGAGACAAGATATTTTCTTAATATTGGAGTTCATTTGGAAAGAGCATATCTCCCATATTTTAGCAAAAAAATTGATTAAAAAAAGTGGAGAACATATTCAAAAAGATACAGTCCATATTTCAGAGGAATTGAAGTATAATTGAGTGATTTATTATAGAATTAGAGTTTCTACCCAGTTTATTTGGAAAGTGTATATGTCTCGAATCCTATAGAAATGGTTCCTAATTTTTATTTTATTTTTGGAAGAAATCCTAGAGGATAATACAATCCAAATTTCAAAGAATTTGAAGTAGAAATAAGTTATTTATTACAAAATAAGGGTTTCCAGAAAAATCACTATTAAGGTTGCAAATCACATAATTCTTGGGATATGTTTGGGGAAAGTACAACCTAGGCCCTAGTTAGTTACAATTTTTTTATATATTATTTTAAATTTATTTGTGTGATTTATTGAAAAATTAATTTTTACTATCATGATGAGGCTTTCAACAAGAGGCAAAAGGAATGCTACCACACCGAGGAAATATTCAAAGGAGAATGAGGTAACAATTGAGGATATTAACCTTAATGATGAAATTAGTAAAGTCAATGGTGATATTTCATAATTAGAGAAGAAGACGATTAAAGAAATCTCATCAATATATGTTGCAATTATGTGTAGTTGGTGTTGTCATTGATGTCAAAAAGATTTGGTGTTGTCATTGGTATCAACCAAATGAGGAGTAGATTGTTAGAAGAGTGTGAGAAACTGGTATTGAGTTGATGTATTTGATGATGCTTTGATTAGTTGCATTATGTTTTCATTAGTAGGCTACTGGTGTCAACCTCTAGTGTTGCTTTGATAAGATTTTGTCTATGGATGTATGGTTGAGTTGCTATGTTTTAGTTGGCTTGGTGATGATGAGGTAGTGCTAAATATGTTGAGGATATGTCTCTAATGCTTGGTTTCCAAGTGCTTTTGCAAAAAATTTAATAAAAAAGAGGAAATATTGTATTGTAGAGTAGTGTTATGGATTTTGTCTGCATTTATTCTATGTTGAAGATCTGCTTGTTTGGTTTGGATATGTTGATCATAGGTGTTCAGAGGTGTTGCATCTAGAATTTGGTGTGTTGGATTTTTGTGCAAAGGAAGTTGTGTTCACTAATGTGTGAACTTCACATTACAGAGGTGTCTGGGAGAAATGGTTTTTCTTTTCATTTCTCCACAGAGTGGTTTTAGGTCTTGGAGATATGGAAGAGTATTGATAGTGTTTGTATCTTTCCTAAGTTGATTTTTTTTGAGTTTTGGCTCTCTAGAAGTCAATTTCTTCAGTTTTAGTTTATGGAAGAATTATTTGAGTGTAATGGGTGTGTACATTATTCAGGTGAAAGGTGTTGCAAAGGAATTTGTTGGATTTTAGGGCATTTATGGAATATTTTAGATTATGTTCAAGTGACATTTGTTTTCTATAAGTTTTTTTGGATAAAATGAAGTGTGTACTTATTTTTTATGGTGTTTACATGGGTTAGGTCAACCTTAGGTTTTAACACTAATTACAAAGTTGTCTAATTGTTTGTGGAAGCATTGTGTGATCTGTATGAGTGGATTTATGACCAAGTTAAGGTTTGTTGTTGTCCACCTTCATTCCTTTCCACTATGAGAATTTTTTGGTGCCAACCTAATTTAAATTTATGTAATTGAGGTGCATAGAAGACCTTGGAGAATGTTTTCAAGGTTGAGGATGGTATAAATATATATTGATTTGTTGAGGGATGATAAGATAGATCTATGTGATGTGAATGATGTGAATTGAATATTTGTGAGTTGCTAATTTGTGAAGTGTAGTGTGAGTTTTCATGTGTTAAATTACTAGACACAATGAGTAGAAGGTGTCTACAATATTCAATAAGACTATGAAGGTGTTGGTGATGTAGTGGTGGAATTTTCTATTGCATTAAGATGGATTTCTCACTATAACATTATTCTCTATATTTTTTTCTATTCTCGAAATGAGTCTTTCTTTCATCTCGACAGTGAGCCCTTTTTAATCAGTGTTCATATTACTTTATATTGTGAGATAATCCTCACCATGCTTTATCCCTTCTTGTGTTTTCCATGTAAATATGATATTTTTTATGTATGGTGTTGATTTGGTTTTGTTTTTTTATTTACTTTCTTGATAAATCATTCTACAAGATTAAGGGTTAATTAAGTTATTGTGGATCTAAATGTTTGTGAGGGCTTTGAGGTTTTTAGGTACAACTGATTCACTCCCCCCTCTCGATTGTATTGTGCATTAAATAATTGGTATTAGAGAAATTTTCCTTGGGATAAAGCTTAACCGCTTGAGGTAGATCTAAGATGTTGCACAAGAAAGATGCTTCTATATTTGATGGATCATATTATGCATTTTGGAAGATAAAGATGGAATGTTTTTTGGTTTCTCTTGGATTTGAAATCTAGAAGTCTATTGTGACTAGATATACTAAGCCTACAAATGTTTCAAGGAGTGATGATGGGATCAAGGCCTATGAAAAAAATTGTAAAGCAAGGAATTCTCTCTTAAGTGGTCCTGCTAATTCTAAATTGGTGAAAATTATGAATATGAAAAATACTAGAGAGAAATTTGGGTAAAATTAGAAAGAATTTATGAAGGAGATGACAAGGTTAAAAATGCTAAGATGCAGAACCTAAAGATCATATTTGAGAACATGCAATTGTATGAAGATGAAAACATTACAAGCTACATGGAGAAGGTGGATGAAGTTGTCAGTTACATTAGAGATCTTGGTGGAAAACATAAAGAATAAGAAGTGGTAAAGAAGGTCCTTAGAACTCTTCCTAAATATTATATTCATAAAGTTTCTACTATTAAGGAATCTCAAAATTTGATCAGATATACTAGAGATTAGTTCTATAGCTCCTTAACTTCTTTTGAGATGAGATAATTTTATCCAAGAAATGAAAAAGTTGAGACTGTTTTTAAGGCTAGAAAATTAGAGAAGTCTGTGGAATAAAATCAGGAGGACCTTGATGATGTGAAAGCTAATCTTGTGAGAAGAATGAAAGAGGGTATTGGAAACTACAGATGTAAGTTACCTTTCAAATTTTTTAGTTGTGGAAAGATGGATGATTATGCTTCAATATACCAAGCACAACTTTGAATGACAAAAATAAGAATAAAGGTAAGATGATTAAGAAAATTTATTATGTTAGAGAAGATGATGGTATATTTGATGATGAATCTAATTATGGGGATGGTGAGGATGGTGAATTCATTTTCATGGCTTTAAAAGATGAAAATAATTCTCCTAACTCTAAGAGATGTATGAAGGAAAGTGATATAGAATCAAGTGCTAATATTGAAGGTACTTTGGTGTCTACTTTTCATGCTAGATGAGAGAAGAACTATTGGATCACTGATAGTGGATGCTTGTTGATGGGTTTTTTCACACCTTCTCAACACAGGAAGCACACCATTATGCTACCTCTCTTGAAAGGTAGAAATCTATAAACAAGTTCCAGATCACTACCCCAAGGTCTCTCGAGTGTTAGGTCATGACAATGCTTCAAATAATTTAGTTGGTTGATGTGTTTTTCTAATAATCACATGGCAGACTTTATGGTTTACAAAGCATGGGAAGTTGTGTCTACAAATGGAGTTTCAAAGTGCTAGAAATGAATAAATAGTGGTTGTCCACTCAAAACAACAAGCTAAAACTCACCATGTTCATCTGATTTAGTAGTATGGTGATTCCTTGAATCCTACTCTAAAAAAGGACTAGAAGAAATAACAAAAGAGAAAGGGTTAAGAGAGCTGATCTAAATCTAATCTATGAATCAATAGTAACAATGGTGGCTGCTATAGTAGATAGAATCCCATAAACTATATTTTTCTTGACCAAGAGAAACCTACAACTACACAAAATTAGTACAATCTTATAAGGTCTGCTAATTTTCAAATTGTGCATTCACCTCATGAACACATAATTGAACAAACTTGCAAAAAATAAGTTAGCTCGGACTAGCTTTGCAAAGTGATTCATCATCAACAAATAAAAAAAAGCATGAGTTGGAAATGCATCCAATACTATAACAACCAAAACCATTAAAGATATTCAAGAAACTACAAGCTAAAACTAATATGGAAGTTGAACAATGCATGCATAATGAAAAAATTCAAAAGAAACACCCATAAAACCATGCAATGTGTCTCTCTATTGCTGCAAAATTCCCTTTACACTAGTTCTCCAACACTTAAAAATGAGGAGAAAGCCCCTATTTATAGTTTTCCAAAAGGAAAATGAATGGCTAGGATTTAATTACAATGTGTGGCCCAAATTCAATACAAGTTCTGATTTCAGCTACCCCCAAATATATAGGAATATTAAATACATCCTTGTCTTATCCCCATTTGTCTTCTAGTGACCTAGGAACTGTAACAATTTTGTCCTTTAGTGACTTCCTTCTTTGTTGTAGTTGGAACTATTAAAGACTACCCCTGATTGATATATTTGTAGCATTGTTGCAACCAATCAAGTGCATCTTGCTACGGATTTGTGTTACTAAGAAGTAGATATGTTTCCCCTGATCCAAGTGGATAGCTCCTTGAAGATCATCATCATTTGGTGAAAAGTAATAAAAATCCCTCTTGCTCCCCTCTATAGTTCCTTGTCAATGACTTCTTTGGCATAGGCCTTCTTCTAACATGAGCTCTTTTGGTGGGTGCCAAGAGGAGAGGTGAGCATAAAATGAATGGTGATGGGATCAATGTTCTTTTTCCTTGTTCAACTTTCTCAATGGGCCTCCCCAATGGGCCTCCCCAATGGACCTACAACAGGTCCCATAAATCTTGCATACATGAAGTGCAGTAAGTGTTTTCATATTTAAATCAAGGAAAATGTTAGTTAAATCCAACAAACTCATTGTTAGATCCATCCATGCATCATTTCAGACTCAGACATGACCAAAAACTTATCCACTTTGAGTCAAACATCAAAGTCACTTGACACTAATAGAAGATCCTCATTGTCCACTCTAAAAACTTGATAAAATTTTCTCAAGGAAATATGTAGAACCCTAGACAATAAAATGATGGTTGTGCGCACAAACATGCCCAACTAAAGGTAGAGGGACCCACACAAAGTGGAAGAAAACATAAAGCAAATGGAAAGAAACACACCTATACTAACCAAAGTATGAAAGAAAAAGAAGACAACAAGGAAACTACTCTAAAGAAGACTAATCTAAATAAAACCAACTAACTTAATGAAAGTAGGAAAATGAGACTATATACAAGAGAACCTACACTACTCAAAATGAACTATCTACAAAGATATCTATAAGGAACTATATTCAGGCGAGGAAAATTGACACTTACACTTGTTGGATTTTGTAATCCATGCACAAGTAGGCAAGTGATTGTTATAGTTATAAGGCATGCAAAACCATCCTTATATTCAGAAAAATGAAGTTTAATGTTGCAGCATTCAAATGTAGAAACACACTTAGAAATAATCAACAATTGAGGCGATTCATTAAAGCCATGGTTAATCCATAAACAATTTTATCTCCCCTCGTTCCCATAATAAAAATAATAAGTGCAACTACAAGTATCCATAGGAGTAAGGAAAGATAAAACTTGGATGTCACCATGCGAAGGTGGCAACATTTAATAGTCAAGAGAGAGCACTGGATCGTTAGTAGCCACGTTGGTAGCTTCAGGTGGATGTACTAGATGGTGCAACATCCCTCTTGCATTGTGAATCTTCAAATCACAATCAAATTGATTAGGAAACATACATTGTGAAGATATTTTTTCAATTTCCAGGAACTTTGCACTTGATCTCGGGCTTGTATAAGGCTAGGAGAATGGAACAACAAATACCCCTTCCAAGCTTCTAGTGGGACCCACAGCCTCCATCAGTTGTTCTTTGAGGAGATAGACTTTGCCACGTTGATCTTCCATAGTCCATGACTCTACTTGATTGCTACCCTCGAAAGGCAACATGTTGTCCCATTTCAGTTCCCTTATGCTAATTTGAATTTTTTTATAGTTTATGTCATAAAGCATGACATGTACAAACCTTTCCTTCTATAACTTTTGGTAGGTGTAGGAGGAGCATCAACAGACAAGGTGGAAAGACTCCTTGTTGTAACTTGTAGTTGGTAGAGTACATCATCTTCATGGCCAGCTACCAAAATACCCTTGCCTTGGTCTTCTTCTCTTTGCAATTCATGTGGCTCACCATGATGTTCACTTGTTTCCCCTTGTTCAATGTCAGTATAGATGGAAAAAAAGTTATTTTCCTAGTTCGGGAGCTCTAATGCTTCACCATCCAAAGGTTTGGGTGATATATCTGCATCACCACCATCTTCTAAAATATATTCTTGCTTAGTATTGGCATACCTTTGTAACACAACTCCCAATGGAAAGAAGTCATCAATTGATGACAACTCCCCAAGGGGACAAAAATCCCATGTGTGATTTCCTTCTATGAGTTCCTCATGAAAGAGTGATCATCAATCATGTATGAATTGCCCATAAGAGGGAAGGACTCTTGATGTTCAATAGACATTTCTCCCACTTGATTTGCTTCATCATTTGGAGGCTCAGAACTATGTTCTTCTTCTTCTATCGTTGTCCCAAGATCCTCTTGAGGGTTGCCTTCATCTAAGTTATCACTAGGTTCATTTTCTTGGACTTCTAGCTCGGTCCTTGAAACAACTATAGGGAGCAGTGCACTTGGTTGCTCCACTTGTTCGATGGCCTCTTGGCATAGCTCACAAACGAACTCTTAATGTGTCAAATCATGAATTCTGCACCAATTTGGTAGTAATAACACCTCCAGATCCACTTGGCATCTCAGTTTTGACCAATCCCTTGTGAATCTTGACATAAGCTCATTATATCTTTCAACTACCGGATCGTCATCATCAACAGTTAGGAAGGGAGTTTGATGGTAGATAGTCATGGCTTGTGGTTTTTCCCACTCCTCTAAATCTTCCTTTTTAGATGTTTGATTGCCTTCATCCATTGAGAATGGGTTTTCAAATTCTATTTCACTGGAGCTTTCATCATTATTTTCTGCTGCCCCAAGGTTTTCAGCCTCTTCCTTTTGACTTTTAGCATTTACATTGGCTGTCCCAACATATGTTATTGCAGATTTTTTTAGTTCTCCTTCTGTATATAGCCTCTTAATAGCTGACTATTGTTCTTCTCGAGTGGAGGATTTCTCTTCACCTATGGGAAAAAGGTCTTCTAATCCCCTTCCAAATGAACTTCCATTAAGGCTTGTTGTTGTCCCAAGGAAATCAGCTCCTTCGCCTTGATTTTCAATCTTAGTTTCTATTGTCCTAGCGCTTACTTCTATGGAGCTTCTTGGTTCAACCTCATTGTGTTGTTCTCCAAATTTTGATAGCTCTTCTACCTTAGTGAGTGACTCCTCTTCATTGAGATTTGGCTTCTCTAACCTATTCAAACTACCCCTAATGATGTCTACACATGATAGGCAAGTGAATTCTGAGTGTGGTGCATTATGGAATCTGCACTAACTAGACATTAGTATCTCCTCCAATCTTAGTCCATCCTTGTTGCTCAAGTGCTCTTGGATCAGCTCCTTGAAGGCTTTGTCTTCCATGTCAATCAATTCTTCTTCTGGGTCTAGAAGAGCCAAGGGTTGAATTATTTCCCAAAAGGGAATCCCTCCTTGCAATACCTTTTCAATTCTGCCCAAGAATGTTAGACATTCCAATTCGTTGTGTCAGTGAGTGTCATGGATTCTATATTTGTCTACTAATGCAAATTGCTATAATGGACTCCTCAATATCCTATTTAAATCTTCTTCCAGCTAGGTAATATTGACTTGAAGTTGCTGCTCCATATTGGCTTAGATGTTTCCTTTCCTTCAAATTTCTGATTTTAACCTTCCAACATATGATGAGATCTTCTCTATCTCAGATTTTACTTGAAAGTGCTTTTCAACTTCCAACTTTCAGCTTTGTAGCTTGAAACTCAGCCATGCCCTCCTTCTAGCACTAGTTCTGTTGATGGGTGTTTTTGCACCTTCTCAACACATGAAACAAACTAGTAGGATACCTCTTTTGAAAGTTAGAAATCTACAAACAAGTTTCAGATCACTACCCCAAGGTCTCTCGGGTGTTAGGTTAGGGTAATGCTTAGAATAATTCAGTTGGTTGATGTGTTTTGCTGGTAATCACATGGCGACCTTTATGGTTTACAAAGAATGGGAAGTTGGGTCTACAAATGGAGTTTCAAAGTGTTGTAAATGAATGAATAGTGGTTTTCCACTCACAACAGCAAGCGAAAACTCACCATGTT
Organism: Sequoiadendron giganteum; assembly: GCA_007115665.2. Classification (NCBI taxonomy): domain Eukaryota; kingdom Viridiplantae; phylum Streptophyta; class Pinopsida; order Cupressales; family Cupressaceae; genus Sequoiadendron; species Sequoiadendron giganteum. The sequence goes on from CM021103.1 coordinate 431,785,349, forward strand.
CATCTAATTTAGCATTATGGTGATGCCTTGAATCCTAATCTAACAAAGTAAAAGAAATAGCAAAAGGGACAGGGTTAAGAGAGCTAATCTAAATCCAAGCTATGAATGAATAGTAACAATGGTGGCTACTAAAGTAGAAAAACTCCCACAAACTAGATTTTTCTTGACCAAGAGAAACCTACAACTACACAAAATCAATGTAATATTCTAAGGTCTACTAATTTTCAAATTATGCATTCACCTAGTGAAAACACAATTGAATTAAGTTGCAGCAAATAAGTTAGCTCAGACTAGCTTTTCAAAGTGAGTCATCATCAACAAATCACAAAAAGCATGAGATGGAAGTGCATCCAATACTGTAACAACCAACACCATTAAATACATTCAAGAAACTACAAGATAAAACTAATATGGAAGTTGAACCATGCATGCATAATGAAAATACTCAAAAGAAACACCCATAAAACCATGCAATATTTCTCTCTATTGCTGCAAAATTCGCTTTACACAAGTTTTCCAACACTTACAAATGAGGATAGAGCCCTTATTTATAGTTTTCCAAAAGGAAAATGAATGGCCAAGATTCAATACAAGTTAGGGTTTCACCTACCCCAAAATATATAGGAATATAAAATACATCCCTATCTTATCCCTATTTTGTTTTCTAGTGACCCAGGCACTGTAGCAGTTTTGTCCTATAGTGACTGCCTTCTCTAATGTAGTTGGAACTATTAAAGGTAGTCTCCTATCTGATATATTTTCAAAATTCTTTCAACCAATGAAGTGCATCTTGCTATGGATTTGTGTTACTGAGAAGCAAATATGTTGCTTCTAGTTCAAGTGGATAGCTCCTTAAAGATCATTATCTTTTGGTGAAAAGTAAGAAAACTCCCTCTTGCTCCCCTCTATAGTTCCTTGTCAATAACTCCCTTGACATAGGCCTTCTTCTAACACTAGCTCTTTTGGTGGGTGTCAGGAAGAGAGGTGAGCATAAAATGAATGGTGACAAGAGCAATGTGTTTTTTCCTTGTTCAAATTTCTCAATGGGCCTCCCTGACGGAACCATAGCAGGTCCCATAAATCTGACATACACGAAGTGCAGTAAGTGCTTTCATATGTAAATCAAGGAAAATGTTAGTCAAATCCTATAAACTCATTGTCAGATCCATCCTTGCATCATTAAAAGGCATGTGAAGACATTCATTTTACGGGCCCTACATGATGAAAACTTAAAGTTTGCACCCTTTTTAGAAATGCAGAGATTTGGAAGGGGAAGCCAGAGGGTTCACCACCTCTTTTCATTGGAAATCAACACAAGAAATCCCACACATGGTGACCCGCAAAGGAATTCCTATGGATGACAACAAAGGGATGGTGACCCGTAAAGGAATTTTTGCGAACGGCGACAGAGGGATGGTGACCCAAAAAGGAATTCTTGTGGATGGTGATGGAGGGATGGTAGCCCACAAAGGAATTATTGTGGATGGTGATAGAGGGATGATGACCAACAAAGGATTCCTACTGATGGCAACGAAGGGATGGCAGCCCACTAAGGAATTCTAGCGGATGGTAGCAGAGGGACAACGACCCACAAAGGAGTTCCCGCAGATGGTGATGGAGGGATGATGGTAGCAAAGGGATGATAGCTTATAAAGGAATTCCCATAGGTGACGACGAAGGGATGAATGCCTGTAAAGAAATTCTTGTGGATGGCAGTGGAGGGACAATGACCCCCAAAGGAGTTTCTGAAACTTCTTGAAACTTTAAAAAACATTGGTAGTTCACTTAGGTACCATGAAAACATCCCAAATCCATAGGAAACTTGTCCCCAAAGTCAAAAAATGAAGAAAAAAGTGAAGCAAGTGAGCAGGGACCAAGTCAGCAGGAGGAAGGAAAAAGCAAGAAAAAAGGGGGATCCCTGCCTTTGGTGGGGTGTGTGTACAAAACATGCACACCAATGCTCTAATCATAGGACCAGTGAAAAGAGTAAGTTTTTTAAACTTGAAAAGTATGAAGGAGGACTAGTTAGGTTTGGTGATGATACCTCTATTGAGATATGTGGAAAAGGTTCAATTAATTTTGATGGTAAGCATAATAATGATGGTGTTCTCTATGTTAAGGGTTAATACATAACCTCTTGAGTGTTGGAAAAATATGTAGAAGTGGATACAATCTTATGTTCTAGGATTATGGTTGTGAGATCATAAAAGGCTCCAGAAGTGTGGTTGCTACTAGAAGGAAGAAAAATGGAAATGTCTATCAAGTCAAAGGTGTTTATGGTTATTGTTTCATGACTCAAATCAATGAGATTGTTCTATGGCATAAAATAATGTGTCATATTAATTTTGATAGCATGGTGAGAATAAGTTCAGTTCAAGTTGTGAGAGATTTGCTAAATATTACAAATCCTATCAATGATGTCTATAAGGAAGGTCAAGCTGGAAAGAAATCAAGACGAAGTTTCAAAGTCAAAGAAAAATCTTCTACCTGACTATTGGAATTGGTGAAAATAAATATTTGTGGTCCTACCAGAGTAAGAAGTATTCAAGGTGATAGGTATTTCATGCTATTGATTGATGATTATTCTAGAATGATATGGGTTAATTTTCTCAAAGAAAAATCAGAAGCTCTAGATAAGTTTAAAGCATTCAAAGTTATGGTTGAGAACATGAAATGGATATGAAAATCAAATTCTTGAGTTATGATAGAGGTGGAGAGTTCACCTCTAATGAGTTCACTATCTTGTGTGAGTGTAGTGTAGAAAATTGTACTCCCTTCTTGGAGATGGTACAATTTCACACTCTGTTAGGACCTATTTTAGTACCTTTGCATTCATGACCCTTTAAATCATCATTGTAGTGAGGGAAAATTCTAGGTTAGTAGTATCGAGCATAAACAATCAAAACCCTTAGCTAATAATGAAGAACAATGGAATACAAAGCATAAACACATGAAAAGACCTTACCAAACCCTTATGCATTTCATGAATCGCCTTCATTACACTCCTCCATTTTTCTCTAATATAATAAATGCCCTCAAATTTTTATTGAGTATGCAAATATGACCTAAAGACAATGGCAATAGAAAAATATTAAAGATTTCTATGATGTCTGAAAATTCTAAGATTTTCCAAGATCCATAAATGAGAACGATAAAGCCTTTTTATAGGAAAAACTGATTTTGAATGAAGGCTGAGATTGAAAGAAAAGTAATTGATGGTAACGATTAAAAGATAAGGCATGGAATAGGGTTAGGGTTAAATTACAAAAGATGAATGAATGAGGTTAAATTAAAAAATAATTTATTCAATGGTGGAGGTTAGTCGAGACAAGGAGGGATAAAGATGGGATGTACAAGATAAGATCGATACAGAAAAATATTGACTTGGAGAGAAAATAAAATCTTTTTCCATTTAAGTGGCCCATGACTAATTAGATAATAAAGATATTATCCAATTATGGAAGATTGTGATAAGGAGGAAAAATCATCATTTTGAATTAAATAATGATTTTTAATTCAAAATCAAGATATGGAATCTAATTAAATAAATAAAGATTTATTTAATTAAAAGAGGAAAAAACCAACGAATAATTAAATAATTAAAAAAATTATTTAATTATAGTGGAAAGTGGTATGGAAATTAAATAAATTAACACTTATTTAATTTTAGAAAGAAGATAAGTTTAATTAGTGACGTAATTAAATATCATTTATTTAATTAATCAAAGAAGAACAAATATAAGAATGAATTAATTAAATAATTAAAATTATTTAATTAGTAGAGGACATATGACTTTAGAAAATAATTAAATAATTAAAATTATTTAATTATGAAGAATGAAGATGAAATAATTATGAAAAAGTTAAGAGTCATAGGCCTATGACAATTTTTAGTATCTACATTTTTCCCCTCTTTGATACAATTTTGTTTATTGCATTGTCAAAACAAATTGAGTCAAACATTCCCCAGTGTAAGCAAGGTAGCCTCATGCCCCCTGGAAAGAATTTTTACAATTTTTTTAAAAAAAATTGAAAATAGTTTCGAAAAGTCAAAATGATGAGTAGAAAAGTGATGGTGATGAAAGAAAATATTTTCAGGACCCTCAAAGTCGACCGAATTTAGTTTAAAGGCTCAGAAAAAGTGCAACCAGGACAAACCATAATTTTGGGGGGGTATAAATAGGAAATTGGAAAATAAAAGCTCATTTTTCACTTTTGAACCTTGGATATTAAGAGCTCTGAGTGAAGATGGAGCAAGTACCCCATAGCGATCAAAGGTATTATAGAGTTCACACATTCAGACGGTTGAAGGGCACAAGAGATCTGATAAGGCTCTACAAACCCGCTTTGTCAATTTTTAATTCCTTGCATTTCTAGGTAGGAAATAAATTTGACAGTCAATTGTAGCATTCTGTGATAGCTGCAAATGCTATTGTGTTCAACGCAATTGGCTATGAAATGATGTAATTGTCTATAACACACTAGGCTAGGATAGGATTTTGACTTTTTTCAATGCAATTGTTGGCATTTGATGCATCTGAAGATTGCTGAAATGCATCTGCATATGCACGACACATCTGACTGTGGTTGTGTGCAATCACTTAGGTATTAGCCACAACTACTTAGGAATGATGCAAATGTAATTGTAGATCACAATTGATTTGTGCGTTTGATGCAATCGAGCTCCTATTATGCATCTGCTAGGGAGTGACACAATTGCTAATTATGCAATGCAATTGATAATTAAATAATACATTTGAATTTAAGTGATGCAATTGACTATTAAGTAGGTTGTCCCAGGTTAAGCTTGACTTGTTTCTATGAAATTTTCAAAATAGGCTAAGATAGGTTGCTTAACTAACATAGTGTGTCATGTTGACCATAGGTTAATCTAGATCCTATCTATACATGGGATTCCCAACCGCCAGAGACTTATTGGTTGAGGGACCAGTTGACCAGCACTGAAAAGTGTAGGTTATGGTGTATTGGTTTGTTCCATGTTACATTCATTCCCATAATTAGGGAAAACAAGGGGATGCTAACTACACTTGCTAAGTGGTGGCATTCAGAGAGATGTTCCTTTCATCTACCTACAAGAGAGGCAACCATCACCTTCGAGGATGTCTATAGGATCCTTCAACTATTGATTCGAGGGGAGAGATCCAAATATGATCTAGGCCAAGGATATCAGGCCCTGACCACCTTCTATGTATATGATGATATAACACAACTAGGTATCGATCAATATGAGATTAGATGGGAGACACTAGCTTCACAATATGAGAGATTAGACTATGTACCGTGTAGTGTTATGGCTAGGGTAGTGATTCCAGACCACCAAGGATATGGATTTCCTATTGGATGGGAGGAGATTCTTGTTGGTATGATGGCCAGTGAGATAGTGTATCCATGAGGTCCCTGTTTTTTGGTGATGGTGTATTTTCAGTTACATGACATAGTATATTAGTGAGGATAGTCCATGAGCTATGGAGTTACATTATTGATCATCTGGTAATGGGGGCACATTTCTATGTTTCATCCACCAGTTTGTTGCCATTTGGAGACCACTATAGCCTATGAATATATGTATACAAGGGTAGTCACATAGACACATATTAGAGACATTGGTTATTGGCATCATGGACTCTATACTTTAGTCAATTTCATATGGAGGCCGTAAATGGATTTTCATCAGTGCCCAGATGAGGGTGAGAATATACCATGGTGTTAGCAGGAGAGATATCTAATTGGGTAGACTATCCAGTTAGTACATATTATTGAGATGTATCTGCTAGATCATGTGTTATGGTAGTTCAAAGAGTAGTAGGGGGAGCCATGGGGACTAGCAATATTTTCTTGATCATAGAGAGAGGTGATACCATGGGGTCCTATGATTTTAGTGGCCACAATAGAGAAACAAATAGATGGGATATAGGCACAACATTAGCCATGGAGAGAGGGACCTATAGATGCAAGTACCACTCTAGAGTATGATGCATGGTGGCACATTCATAGACTAGTGCCTTGAAAGATCCGGATCAAGAAACTCTAGTGGTCAGATGGGGATGGGGTCCTCAAGGAAGGAGAGGTGAGGATAGAGGGAGAGGAGATGGAGGTAGAGGAGGTGGTGGTCGAGGTGATGATGGTGGAGACGAAGGAGATGGTGGTGATGGTGGCAGGGGATGGAGAGGTGGGGATGGTAGGAGGCATCGACAAAGGTTGAGGAGGAGGAGTGGATCACTCTCTCCCATATAAAGGAGGGAGAGGAGGAGGAGAGAGAGGAGGAGGAGAGGGAAGAGGAGTAGGAGGAGGGCCAAAAAGAGGATTCCATGCTCGATGTAGATGTAGAGGTAGAGTTTCCCAAGGGAGAGCAGCTGGATATATTAGCGGGTGCAAACACTATGGAGGTGGAGGTAGCAAGGCTTGCGGAGCAACTCAAGGAGGATGATATGGGTGAGGAGGAGAAGATCCTCCCTGAGAAGATTCAACATGGGGAGGAGGGATATGAGGATGTCCCTATCAGAGATGGGACAAGAGATAGAGATTAGGAGATTGAGAGGCTATAGGCTAGAGTGCAGGCACTAGAGGTTGAGCTTCAGGCTCTACGAGTAGAGAGAGATGGTCTTTAGGTAGAGAGAGACATAACAATCATTAGAGCACAGTAGGTAGAGCAGAGGAGTCTAGACTTTATTACTACCTATAGTGGATCCTCAACAAATATGGTGAAAGCGGTTGCCACTATTGGACACAAAGAGAAGTACTATAGGCATCTCTATGAGGAGGCAGTTCCACTAGAGTGTTGGGCACCTAGTGCATCAAAGGTTGTTAGTAGTGGGCGGTCTCATAGCAGATGCTCTCATAAGAGATCAAGTTGAGGAAAGAGAAATAACAACATGGGTTCAGGAGACCATGGAAAAATTGGCTAGATTGATTTTGAATCATGTATTTTTACACTTGTATACTATCCATCGAGCCTGCGAGCTCTTTTTTTTGGGAGATACACTATGACATTGTATTGTGACACACTTTTTTATATATATACATCATTTTTAGAAATGATTTATATGATATACAATTATTTATATGATATGAAATTATCTATATGCATGTGTTATGGATAATGATGTATGATTTATGATATTCATGCAGCCTATGATGATGTATTCATTTACTTTTATGATGTTATATATGTAATGTATGGATATTATGCTAATGATTATGAGATGCAATTTGATTTTATGTGTTTGAAATGTAATGTGAATGTATTTAGTGTGGTAATATGCTATGCGATTTATGATTGTTATGAAATGGGATGATAATGAATGTATGCTATGCAATGGTTTCCTACATGCAATAGATATGTATATTTTTGTATTTTCATATGCATCATATAGGTATGATCTTATATGTATTTATGTATGACAATGCTAAAATGATGCTTATAATATGAATGTATATGAAATGTTCATTTTTTTATTTATGTGTCACAAGAATTCATCATAATGCAAGGAAGAAGAAGCGTTAGTGTGGAAGAAAAGGATGTTAATGTGAAAGAAATGGATGTTAATATGCCAAAAGAATCTTCAATATTTTTCCAAATACATAATAGGCCTTGCATGAATCATCATTGGACGTTAAAATGACACAAATGGAGAACAAACAACTTGATATGAGATAGAAAAAGGTATGCAAGGTCACCCACTTGCAAAAAAAACACTCACAGACAAGGAAATGTCCAAGCTCATACAAAGGGAAAAGTTGCCCCAGTCTTTTTGCCAAGACCATCCACAAACAACAGTCAAAGAAAAGAGTCCTAAAACATCATCGCTCCTCTAAATCCTTCATGGGAAATCCTTGAGGAAGCTAGTAACTTGACTCAAAGGTAAAGCCGATAGAAAAAGATAAGACAAAACAAGTCATACTATCAATAGTTGGTAAGGTTGTTTTCTAAAATTTGGTTGTTTGATGTTTAAATGATGGGTTGATTGTTTGATAAAGCCCGGTTTCAGGAAAGACACATATCATATGATACATCTAGTCTAGTTTTGATAATGTAAGCACCTGTATAAAGAAAATGATGATGTTTGACTAAGTGACGATGTCTGATTTTAGGAAGGACGCATCTTGTATAAGACATTTGATCATTTTGATGATTTGACCATTCTGACAATCTGTTTGATTTGACTTAATGACTTTGTTGGATAGTTTTTCTTGTTGATGTGTGACTTGCCTTGATGTTTCAATGACTTCTTGTGTGTTTCATGACAATTTTTATCTTATTGAGTGACATGACAAACCCTAAAGGACTAACCTAATGTGGCCTTGGGGGCTCATCGATAGATGGCCTTGCCTATGTAACAATGTGCAAAGACCTCGTAGTTTGAAATGACCATTGACTTTGTTTTATGGACAAAGAACTGAATCATGATTTTATTTTGAAAAACCTAAAAGGACTAACCTAATGCCTTGGGGGCTCATTGAGATATGCCCTTGCCTATGTCTAGTCATAGAGGAAACATAGTTGCACATGACAATGACTAACTAACACAACTAAGTTTGACTCTATTTTTGGGATTTTAAAAATTTATCTAGATGTTTTTGGGTTTTGACATGTTTTGGATTCTTTCATCTTTTTGAGGTTTTATGATTTTTTTTGGATTTTTTCATGACATTTTACGATGTTTTTTTTCCTTTAGGACGTTTTATGATTTTTATGGTTTTTTTCAAGACATTTTATGACCTTAGAACAACAAGTGCAAGATCCAAATGACGTAGGTTGAGTATTTGCCGCCATTCGGGTATAAGACCAATCTATTAGGAATAGGATGGAATAGGGATGTGGAGTGTGCTTGATGTCAATCATTCCAATTTATGGAAAGGAAAACCATTTATTGTGGGTGATGATAAGGATGGTAAATGATAAGGTTCTTGGATAAGAAAGATAAGCGGTATGAAAGGGAAGTCAGATTGGAATAATGGTAGATGGAGCAAAGTTGACTACACATGACGCTTGTTTCCCAAGTTTTCACCATGATACCTATCCAAAGTGCCACCAAAGTGGTTTCAACTATTGGAAAAATTATTTCTCTTTACTATTTTATTGATTAATCAAAAAAAATATTGTGTTACCAAGATGCCTGTTTGCTAGGTTTTCATCAAGGTAACGATTTTTTTTATTTTTCTACTTTTTTTGTATTTTTCCATGATTAAGACAAGGCTCTCAGAAGCTATGTATAAAATATCTTCAGATCAAGACTATTGATTGCCTCTGATAATGGTTCTCCTTCAGGGGTAGAAAACTAGTATGATCCTGATCCAAAGACTTTTGTAACAATGTAAGGCCCCAACTAGTTTAGTTCAAACTTTCTTCACTTTTCTCTTTCCACTTGATTCTTTGGATTTTCAATTAAGAACAAGTCACCAATGTCAAAATTTCGACTCAATATTTTCTTGTTATAGCAACGAAAAAGATGGTTTTGATATTCTTGAAGGTGATCTAGTGCCTTTTGTCTTCATTCATCCAGGAACTCTAGCTCATGTAGTCTTGAAATGCAGTACTCTTCATCATCGATATGCCCTTTCAAAGACACCCTTAGGGAAGGAATTTTGACCTCAATAGGCAAGATGGCCTCAAAAAAAAATACCAAGGAATATGGACTAGTGTTGGTGGGAGTGTAGATGCTTGTGTGGTAAGCCCAAAGAGTAGGGTTAAGCTATAAATTCCAGTCACAACCAGCACCATTTATAGTCTTTTTAAGGATTTTGAGGATTGTTTTGTTAGATTCCTTAGCTTGGCCATTACTCTATGGGTAATATGGAGTGGAAAAGTGGTGTTGGATATGGAATTTCTCACAGAGATGCCAGACTTCTTGATTTTTAAATGGGTGGCCATTATCAGTAATTATGGATTGAGCGAACCCATACTGATAAATGATGTAGTTAAGGATGAACTTAGAAATTTGTATGTTGGTAATGTAAGTCAAGGGAATGGCTTCAATCCATTTGGTGAAGTTCTTAGTTGTAGTAATGATGAATTTATGGTCGTTGGAGGATGTGGAATGTATCTTCCCTATGAGGTCGATTCCCCATTGGGAAAAGGGCCATGGTGATGTAATCGAATGGAGCTCTTGTGATGGCATGTATATCAAGTCTTCATTGATATGGCACTATCAACATTTCTTGACAAAGAAGTATGAGTCCTTTTCCATAGTAGGAAAATAGTAGCCTAGTCTCATAATCTTCTTAGCTAAGATCAGATTGCAAGAGTGGGATCCACATACACCCTCATGCATCCCACCTAAGTTCACGTGTGCTTCCTCCGTATCAAGACATATCAACAAGGTATTGTCTAGAGAATGTCTATAAAGGGTATCACTAATGATGGCATACTTGGAGGATTTATGAATAAATGTCTTGCATTGGTTGTTTAAGAGATCAGGGGGTAGGACTTGGGCATGAATATAGACATATATGTCTTTGTACCATGGGGAATTGGGACCAACATGTTCACACACCATATCTGAATCTGGGGTTTCAAAGGTAGGGACCAAAAGTTGTTATACCAAAAACTCAAATTTAGGCATGTTACCAGGTATATCCAAGAGTGAACCAATGGTAGCCATAGAATTTGCTACTTTATTCTGAATGCAGGGTATCTGATGAAAAAGGATGCTATCAAAATATTTCTTAAAGCTATCTGTCATTTGTTTGTATGGGGCCAAATTTTTATCTTTTGTGTCTTAGTCATCATTAACTTGTTAGATTACTAGCTGAGAGTCTCCATAAACTTGGGGATGCTTGATCTTCCATTGGGTGGCCTTACACAATCCTATTAAAAGAGCCTCATATTCTACTATATTGTGTGTGCATGGAAATTTTTTTTTGAATTACTTAGGAATGGTGTCGCCTTTTGGTGTGATAAATAATATGCCAACCCATGAGCCATGATTTGTGTGGGATCCATCAAATTATAACTTCCATGTCATTCTAATGTCTATAGTAAAGATAGATTCATCAGGAAAATCTAAGACCAGAGGATGATCTTCCTTAGTTGGTGCATCTGCCAGTTGGTCAACAATAACTTGTCCTTTTGTAGCCTTTCTTTTGACATATTGGATATCATATTCACTGAGTATCATGACCCATTTCACCATGTTTCCTATTAAAACCGCTTTACTAAGGAGATACTTCAATAGATCTATCTTTAAGACCAACATTGTCTGGTGATTTAACATGTAGTGCCTTAGTCGTTGGCTAGTAAAAACTACTACAAGACAGGCACATTCTATTGGACTATAATTTAACTCATATCTAACTAGAGTGTGGATGATATAATAGACTACCCTTTCATGACCCTCGCTATCATTATGTGCAAGTAAGGCTCCTAGTGCTGATGTGGTTTTTGAAAAATAGAGAATCAAAGGTTGTCCATCAATAGGTGGTGCTAACACTGGTGGTGTAGGCAGGTAATCCTTGATTTGTTGAAAAGCATATTTACACTTATTTTTCCATGCAAATGGTACCCCTTTCTTGAGTAGATGCTAGAGGGGATGTATTTATATGCCAACTATGCAATGAATTTCCTGATTGACTACAATCTTCCTTGTAGTGTATGTAGTTGACTTATATTGGCTAGTGGAGGCATGTCTATTATATATTTTACTTTTGTTGGGTCCACTTCGATGCCTCGCCTAGAAATAATGTATCCTAGGAGTTTTCCTGATGTCACACTAAATACACACTTTTTAGGATTGAGCCTCAGCTTGTATTCCTCCAATATTTAAAAAAAATTATCCAAGACCCATAAGTGATCAACCCTTGTCAATGATTTCACTAAAAAAACACCCACATAATATTCCATAAGAGTTCGCATGAGATCATGAAAAATGGTTGTCATGGCATGTTGATATGTTGCTCTAGAATTTTTTAGTCCAAAGGGCATGCCATTCTAGAAAGAAGTTCCCCATGGACAAGTGAAAGTTGTTTTATATTGGTCTTCAGGTGTGATTCTAATTTTATTGTACCTTGAGAAACCATCCATGAGGGATTACATTTCATATCCTGTCGTTAGGTCCACAATCATGTCGATATTTGGTAGAGGGGAGTCATCTTTAGGACATATTTTGTTTAGATCTTGGAAGTCTATGCAAATGCGGATTCCACTTGTTGGTTTTTTATTGGTACCAAATTTTAAATCCAATCTCCATAATCAATTGACCTGATAAATCCAAAATCTAATAGATTCTTGAGCTTAGCTTTGACTAGTAAAGCAATTTACAGGTGCATTTTCCTTAATTTTTTTTTACTTGCTTAGCACTTGGCTATAATGGAAAATGATGTAATATCAAATCAATATCTAATGAAAGCATGTCAACATATGATCATGTGAAGTTTATTTGTCTCTTTGTGAAGAAGTTATTGAATTCAAGTTGCTTTGTTTCTATCAACGATATAGTAAAATATATTAACCGAGGATTATCTTTGGTGCTAATGTTGATTTCTAAAGATTTCTCAGCCAATAGCGGTGGATTTTCTTGAAAAGTTGGGAGAACGTTCAACCCTCCATCCTTGGGTGCCTCAAAGAGGTTTTATCCCTCAGATGCCTCCTTTATTTTTACTTTTTCATTGTCTAAAGGTGCCTTTTGGTTTTCACCTAGGGACTCATTATTTTTGCTTTTTTCATTTTTTCCTTTATTCTTTTTTCTTTCACGACTGGAGGGGTGAACAAACTCCCCAAAATAAGTTGTGTTATCCAAGTCTATGGTAAATGTAGCCTTATGGTCACCACTAGGCATTCCTTCTCGTAATCCCAGGAACTCAAATAGTGCTTCGTCGTTCTCAAATGTATCCAAAGTAGGAGGTTCTTGTTGATACTAATTGATAAGCTTGGGATAGACTAGAGGTATGCCATCATCAGAGGTGTCACTAAAGGATGGGGAAGCAAAAAATAGTGTAAAGATAGAAGAAGAATCACCAGGTTCCCAAGAGGTAGGATCAATGGATTCCCAAAAGTAATGTTTGAGCCATTCTTTTTTTTCAAAGGCATTTTTGGATGGGAATTAGGTGGATTTTTCCAGGAATTAAGAATTTGGTCAAGTTCCCCAAATAGTTTATCGATGTCCATGAAAGTGGTGGAGGAGAGGGAATCCCATTCATATTCATTAGATTCAAGGGAATTGTAGTAGCATTGGTCATATGGTTCATTGGATGTCTCGAGAGCTTCAGAAGCACTTAATTGCTCTTGTGATGGTGCCGAGGTACTAGAAACACCAATCTTAATTAGTTGAAACCTAATCCCTAGGCCTTTTAGCTGCTTAGATACAATGATAGGTTCAATCCTACCATTCTAATGTAATCCCAACCCACTATTTCCATCATATCCTTTGTCCTGCATTATTTTGAAGCTTGTTCCATATTTTTTTGTAGGTGTCTGAGTGGGTGGAGGAGGTTCTTCACTATCTTCCTTGTAAAGCCATGAGGTCACATCTTCTTCATTTATAGCATCTTTACTTAGTTCCCCCCATTTTGTGAAGTAATTTGAGGGAGGGAGGTACATAGTGACCTTGGATTGTCTCTTATTTGTTGTTGGTTGACTGTATGATTTGGGAGAAATCAAATGAATGATACAATAGGATGTTTTCATATGATAATCTCCACAGCCCTTATCTTGGATCTCAAATTTAGGAGCAGCTGGTAGTGTTTCTAAAGTAGTTGGTTTAGAAATGGTGGATGGGTTGATATACTAGGATGAAGTGGATGATGAAGCCTCCTGATTAATAGAAACCTATCATTGGGGTATTCCTCGCAGGTTGGTGCAATATTGGAAAGGATCAAGATTACCAACTATCAGATCTTGGTGCCATTATATGGGAACTTAAGCAATTGATGATAGGTGGATGGGACAACCTTCATGGCATGTATCCATGATATTCCTAATAGAATATTATATGGTAGGATGAGATCTAAGACTTGGAAAGTGATATGCATAACTACATGACCAATTCTGATAGGAAGTATCATGAATCCTTTAGATCTCCTTTCTTCATCATCATATGCTTTAATGACAATAATCTTGCTAGTGTTAATGCATTCTTCTGAGAATCCTAATTCATTAATCAGTTACAAGTTGAAAATTTTCAACCCTACTCCTTTGTCTACTAAGAATTGTCTAACTTTTTCTTTATGAAAAAGAACTTCGAGGTGTAACGGGTCATTGTGGTTTATCTTATTAGTTGATTTATCTTGTTTAGATAAAGTAGCATGATGGGAATTGGTTAGGTAGCCTACCATTTCCTCAAAAAAATTGACATCAAGATTGGTGGGGACAATTTTTCCTTGCAATTTTTTGTCTAGAACAACTCGATGATCAGGAGATATACACAATAGTTCCAAGATAGAAATTTGCGATGGGGTCTTCCTCAACTTGTCAAGTAAATTTTATTGAGGCTTGGAGGACTGTTGTGGTTGTTCTGATGGAGGACCTTGAATGGTTAGCTTAGTTCAACATGTATTGACAACAAATTTAGGAAGTGTCTTGATGGTAATGGTACTTACATGTTCATCAACAACTCAAATGTGGTTTATGATGATACGTGGTTTTAGTCATATTGATATTAGCATAATTGGTTGAATTGTCACTAGTCTTATTTCCCAAAATGGAAGCTTTTCCTTTTCCATGGTCATGTAATGGATCATAAAATACCTTGTCATCACTATTTGAGGATGTTGGTTTTTTTTCCACTAACTTCAATAGTTCCATTTTCCACGAGATCTTGTATAATGTTTTTCAATTGTCAGCATTGTGATAGCTTATGCCCCTTAGCTCGATGGAAATAAAAAAAAGAATTTTCATCCCACCAAGAGGGTTTAAATATTCTAGGATCATATTGTTTTGACTCAAGAAGTTGTATGACATTGTACTAAAACATTTGTTTAAAGACTGATTCAATTGGTTCCCCTAGGGGAGCGTATTCGCATTTTAGGAACCTCCTTTGCATTCTTGGTTGTTGTGTGTTTTGGATGAAATTAGAAATTTGATCAACATTTCTTGATGTGTTGTTAGAGAGGTTGTGTCCTCTAAGTGTAATGAGTGGTCATGTGTATATTTTTAGCATCAACAATGCCATCATTGGTTACATTCTTGTTTTGAGACAAACACTTGTTCTTGTCATTAGGAGTATTTTGGACATTTTTATTTTTACTTGGAATTTTGATTTCACCTTTTTCAATGAGTGTCTTTTTAAGTATGATACCCTTTTCTACTAGTTCAACAAATGAGGTGCAAAAATGTACTCTTAGGTCACCTCTCAATTTCAAATTAAGATTTTATAGGAATATGGTGACCTTTTGTTTTTCAGGTATTTCCACTGGACATTGGCTAGCTAGACTCCTCCATCTTTGGAAGAAGGTGATAAAGTTCTCTCAGTAATCTTGTGTAGTGTGACATAAGGTTGCAATTCTGATTTCATTGTTGATGTTAAAGGAGAAATGTTCAAAAGAAAATTCAGCAAGTTCACCCCATGACCTTATGACACATGGAAGTTGGGAAAACCACTCAAGTGCTATTCCAATAAGGCTTTGCGAAAAAAGTCTCATGAGATATGTGGGGTCATATGCAATGTCTATACACATTGTAGAAAATTCCCTTATATAGGATTATGCCTCCCATTATACTTAGGCAAGTTTGGTATGACATATCGATGTAGGAAGGGTGGCATGTGTAAGCTTTTGTCAAAGGGAAACAGACATAAATCTTTTGTTGAATAGGTCTTTTTTCTAGAAATTGTCATATTATCCATTTGTTGTTGAAGGGCTTGCATTTTTGTTTGAAAAACATCCACTTGTGTGAATGATGTGTTGGTTGTATTGTTGGGGTCTATGTGAGTTTTTCGGATTCCAACATTAGGTGATGGATTTTGGTTTAGTGTATAAGTGTATGATGGATTTTGGTTTGGACTGTGAGAGGATTTTGGTTTAGTGTATAAGTGTATGATGGATTTTGGTTTGATGTTGGTTGGTTAAGAATGTGAATGTTATGAAAAGGATTGTGTTGGTTTCCAAAATGTATGAGTGGCATAGGTCCCATTTGTGAAACCCCTATTTGTGGTATGGTGCTAGTGGTGTTGATGTTTGATGTAGCATTTTTCATGTTTATGTTAACTTTGGGCCTTTTTCTTGTGCTATTGATGCCAAGTGGATTTGACGATGATTCCCCTATGGAAAATTTAAAACCTTTTGTCATGTTTGATGTGCCAAAGGGTGATGTTTGGAAAATTATCATGGCTTGGGTAGATCCTGCAAGTGGTATGGATGTGTTTACTTGAGGGATGGGTCCACTAGAGATTGTTGTGTTGTTTCCTTCGGTAGATGAAGCTTGAAATGTATGGATATCAAATCCAAGAGGCAATCGGGCACCTTCTGCTAGTAGCTTTGATAAATATCATTGAGGGTCTTATGCCAAGTATTCATCTACAAAAGTGGAAAATTTTTGGTCTTGAGCAACAACCTCTATGTCTTCAACTAAAATTTGTCCTTTGGGGTCTCTAGTGAAAAATTTGTTCAATAAGATTTTGTGAGGTCTTGAAGTCACTTGTAAGGAGTTTGAAAATGGATTGATAAAGTCTTGTGGGTCAGCCATATTGTCTCCTTGTTTTCTTTTTGACCTAGTTTTGACCATGTAAGATTTTCTCAAAAGGGGTAATGCAAATGATATGGAAATGAACTAAGTCTATGTTTTTGGATTTTTGAAATAGGGTATGCCTAACAGAAATTTAACTTTTTTTTTGGTCTTTTGGAATAATGGATGAAATGTGACAAAAATATTCAAAGAAGATGCTAAATTTATAGAATACGGTGTCAATGCTATCCAATGTCTAAGTATGCTATGGAAGTGTTCTAAATGAAAGGTGTAAAATCTAAAGGTTATCAACTTTTAGGATATTTTAAGAAAAGATTTACTAACCATACAAATTTTTACCAATGCTTCAATTTTGATTTGTGAAAGGACCTTTGTGGGACCAAGTAAAATGACCAAAAAAAAGTGAGCTTCCTAAAACTAGACTTGTGAGTTGGGAAAAGACTCAACCAAAATGACAAAGAATCAAAAGTGTGACAAATGACTTGGTCCAGTGGCAATCTTTCTTGAAGGAATGGTTTAACAAAGTATGGAAAGTTGGCCTATTATGAAAAAATTATAAAATTTAATATCCTTAAGAGTTCAACTAAGCTGAAGATGATTATGAACCCTAAGATGTAACTATAGTTTGCAAATGGTATGCCTATTTTTCAAGACTAAATGATCAACTAAAAGATGTAATGGTCATAGGTTTGAGAAAATATTTTTAGTTTTTGTTTAGAGATCATTGTTAAAGAGATAATCCTAGGAAGATTCTAAGATTTGGTTTCAGACTATGATAGTAAAAATTGTTTTTTTGAGTTCTAGGCAGTTACAGTTTAACACAGTCGAATGAAGTTTTTACAAAATAAAAGTTGCAGTTTAAGACAATCAATTACAACTTTCTATATAGTAGTTGTAGTTCAAAATAGTCAATTGTGGATTTCTATGTGATAGTTGCGGTTTTTAGCACGCTATTGTGATTTGAAATTTTTGCAGTTGCGGTTCACAGTGAACAAAATCTAGTTTTCTACAATTTTGTCAAGTTTAAATTTTTTTTTAGTCTGATTGCAAGTTTCTAGGTTACATAAATGTTTTGTTTGTTTAGTAAGTTCAACAAACACTCAAACACACTATCTTTTTATTGGTTGTTTGATACCAATATTTTGAAAAAAAGCACAATTCCTAGTAGAAAGGTTTGTATACTTGGTACAACTCACTAAAATACCTCGGATCAGTAATAAACACTTTTCCTTCTCAAGAGAGGATAGCTTAGAAGTTTTAGAGGCACAGGCTCCCCCTTATAGTGTACTCACTTCTCAGGCTCACCAACTTTGAATTCCCAGGGCATCACTTCCTAGGAATTTGCTATCTCTACTCAAGGGAGTTAGTAGTGAGTAATCTTCGGGCATGTTACTATACCCTACAGTATACCAAGCAATGACTGAATAACTAGGATTTCTGAAAAAATTAGGTGTTTAGTAAGGGCTTTCAGTTCAGGGAGTGCAGTGATATACTCCCTGTGAGAGGTCTCCCAGCCCTTAGAACAAGGGTTTTTGTATCGTAAAGATACTGGAGGAGAGTTACCACACACAACTTCTCATTGATTGTGAACTTTCCTCGCAATGAAACATTTTTATAGTGATTCGGTAGGACTTGTATTTAGCTTGTTATTGCTTGGGTCATCCCTTGGGTGAGTACTTTTTCCCACCAAGGTAGGCCCTCTAAAGTTAATAAAAAATTATCTTACACCTAAGATCACACAAGTGCACAAGGGGAGAGGATACTTTTGTTATTAAATTTGGGATCTAATCTAAATAGAAGTGTGCAAAAGAACCAAACACAACAATAAATTATTCATTTTAGGTACCAAATGAAATGTGTTCTATGCTAATATAGACAATCTATTTTAAATTCAAGCCTTCAACAAACATCTTGCATTAGACTTCATCAGTAGTTTCAATTCACGTATTCGACAAACAAGAGGAAAAGTTGCCACATGCTACCAATAGATATTAATAACCAAAACCTTAATCTATTGAAACAAACATGTAGAAAACTAAAAATTAATTACAAAAATTAAAATAAAACCATCAATAGGAAGTTATGTCACAGAATCTATAGATGTGATTCATGGGAGAGATTAAATGTGGCTCAGTAACAATGATTGCAGGTCACGAGATGTCAATTGTGGTTTGCTACAACAAATGTGGCTTGGGTTTCTGATTGTTGTAGTGAATGGGGATGGCGAATGCAGATAAAGATAGCCAATTGAATCTCATGATCCAAAACCTACAAAATAACCAAAAATATACCAAACACAAGTGATTTAATGATTCCTATGACCTGACTCTAGGGTTAAATAGATAAACTAGAAACCTAAATATCCTAGATTTAATAGAAATAACTCGAGATTAATGAAAATTTAATCATGTCTTAATGAAAAGAAGTTACGCCACTCCATAGAAAATTGCATCACTCTAGCTTGGCGATTGCGTTGAGCTGTATAGAAAACTTGCCAAAAAAGGAAAATCATATAAAATTTGTAGAATAATTGTCCAAAAGTTGGGTTCACCAAATGTAGCGAGGGAAAATTCCAAGTTAGTAGTATCAAATATAAATAATCAAAACCCTTATCTAATTGTATAAGAGTGAATTTACACCCCTAGTGCAAATTCCCCTTTCACCCCTTTACACTTTAGAAAGCCAAAGGTAGAGGTTTAATTCCACATAAGCCCATTGTTCACATCACACTTGGCATCCATTCGGAGTGTAAGTGGATGAATTTTTGTTGGGGATGCTCACACGATGTGTAGATATCCGTACGGTGTACTTTTGTCCCTGGCAGATTCCTACGGCTAGAGTCTGTGGAGATATTACACTTCCTATTGGAAGTCAAAGTGTAATGCCTCTCTTCAGCTGGACGACCCGAATATGGTCATTTTCTTCCATTTCTTCTTCATATTCTTCATTCCTTTGTCCATTTTCAAGTTATTTGATCTCTAGACTATCTCTACACACTTTTAGCATTCTCTACAAGCTTTGCAGCAACATTTTCACACTTCATTGCAGCAATCTATCACTCCATCACTTCAATAGAGAAATCATAGGACAACTCCATTACAACAAAGGCTTGAGTTCCTCTCATCTTTCTCCTCCACTAGCCTTGAGCACTCTGGATGGAGGTGGTAAGCTCCTCTCATATTCTCTATTGTTTTTTTGAGTAAGCACATACTATTTTGTATTGTTTTATGTGTACTTAGCTTGCATTCTCTTCTTAATCACATCTTTTCTATTATTGCAAAACTTGGTTGTTTGTGGAGGTGGAAACACCAAAACGGGGTTCTAACTAAGGAAGACCCCTAAACAACCCCAACATTTTCCCTCTTTTATGTGTGCAGGTGGAGAGATATTGGAGCAAGCTAGCTAAAATATTGTTGTGTGAGATCGTCTTAATCACCCTTACAATAATCTATTTTCTTTATCACATTAATCTTTACATTTTACATTTCTTAATCTTATTATACATTTCCTGAGACTCATAACTAGGCTGTTAATCCACCTTTTAGAATTTAAATCTCGTCTCTTTATTTCTAGCCATATAGACACCAACACACCTATGAGACACCAGTGCACAACATTGTCATCCTAGCACCGTGCTTATGTCCTCTAACAAAGAGCTATCCAAGATATAGGGTTGACTCTAAAGATCAACTCGCCTAGTCTCCTTTCAACTCTCAAGCTTACAGAGTAATCAAAGGACCTCATGATTCTCATGATTCTCATCTCGCCTATCCTAACTATCCCTTAAGCTGAGGTAAGTTAGGGCAGCCTATTTCTCTTGGATTTTCGTGGCCTAGGGCCTTGCAATGGTTGATCCCTCTCTCTTACATTTTTGGTGAACCAATGTCTACTCTTTCGTTGGTGTTTTGAGTTTTTCCCTTGTACCCTCTGCTTGGAGTATCCCTATGTGTTGTGAATTTTATGAGCATCACAACCCAGCCTATGACCTCTAGGCATATTGTTATGAGAATTCTAAGACACCTTCCAATGGAGAAGATGAAGGTCTCATCTAGTTTCATTATTGGTCTTTTCTTTGGTTTTGTTGTTGGTCTTGCTACACAAGAGAAGATGTCATGGGGTGAGTTTAGATTCCTTGATGAAACTAACTGCATCGCTACTCCTTTTGTGTCTACTACATCATCATCCATAAATTAGCATCAAGCTATCAACATTCCTTATAAATATGTCACTAGTTTGAGCGAAGGGTTAAGTGCTTTGGAAAATCACTTGGAAAGAAACTCGAAGGTGGATAAGGCTACTAAGTTTATTAGTGAAATAAAATATATGGTGGGAAAAGACAGATCGAGCATAAACTCCTAGCTACAATCACTAGTTTGACTGAAGCATATGCCCCATTGAATCATAGCCACATGATATGAGGTGGCTCCTTTGAAGAACATGAGAGAAAGTTGGAAGTATCAATTCCTCCTATGTTTGTGTACATGGTCAACATAATCCCTTCCATTAGTATACCTATTGCTTCTGAAAATTCAAAGACCATCAAAGTAAACAAAACCCCTCTAGGTTTTCACTTCATCCCTCCCGTCGCCTCCGGTGGTGGAGGATTTGGTGGGACGATTTATGGAGGCTTTGGTGGTAGTAGTTTCAGTGGTGGAGGTGGAGCTGGTGTAGGTGGTTCTGATGGAGGTCATGGTAGTGGCTTTGGAAGTGGTGGTGGCTCCGATGGAGGCCACTCAAATGGTAGTGGAATTGGTGGTGGCTTCAGTGATAGCCATGGTGGTGGTTCTGGTGGTGGTTCCACTGGTCCTTTATCTTCTAATGACCTGATTTTGAACACCCTTCTTCAAGATATGGCGAAGATACAAAACTAGCTGGAAAACCTTTCCTAGGCTTCTGCCTAGCCTATCTTCCAACCCTTCTTCTGACATATCCCATTGTTGGTAGTGATCTATAACACTCCTTTCTCACAAGGGATGGGTATTCCTAAATTTGAGAAGTATAGTGGAAAAGGGGACCCACATAGACATACATGTCTGCCTTTAATGCCTTATGCATAGACTTTTTCCATCATGATGAATTGATGGAAAAATTGTTCCCTCCCTCCCTCAAGGATATAACACTCAACTGGTGCTATTCCTTTCCCAACAATTATATCTTTATGTTTGATCATCTTGTGAACCAATTCTTACAACAGTTCCAAGCCAACATCGGGCCAAAGATGGCCTTCTCTAACCTTGTTCAATGTAAACAAGGGGATAATGAGAAGATTACTTATAGTATAGCTTGATACCAAGCACTCTTATTGCAAATATCATACCTATTGCCCAACTTTGATGTGTAGAAGGTGTTCATAGGGAACTTACAAAGGCATTGGCAAGAGAAGTTTTCCCTTATGAAGTATCCTTCTTTTGCACATTTGTGTGCGGCTTTACGAGAGTAACAAAAGATGGTGGTTTAGTTTGGGGGATCTTCCTTGTGCTCCCATCCTAAAGGAAAGTCCATAATATCAATCTTTAGAAAAGGAAAAGCCATTGTGAATGTAGTAGACGTTGTGGATAACAACAACCTCTGATGTGACCAAAAGTTTAGAAAGTTATCAAAACTTTATTCTTCCATCTTGCAAAAGTTGTTGAAGGATAGGATCATTAACTTTCCAAGTCCTAAGACCATTAGGGAGCCTTACCCTAACTGGTATGATGCAAATAATTATTGTCTATACCATCAAGTTAATGGAAATGATATCAAACATTGCATGTACCAGCGTCATGAGATATAGAATCACATCGAGGGAGGTACTATCCATCTTGATGGAAGAAAATCAAACATAAACAAATAAGTGGTGAAATATAATAGTGAAGTGTAGATATACATGGACCCATTTCTGTCACATTCTGCTAACATGACTATCAATCCCACTGAATCTATTTCTCAACCTGAAGCATACATTAATATGGTTGTTGTTGCACCTTCTCCCCATCTTGCGACCAATTCACCAGATGTAACATTCACTTCCCAAGATGTGCCAAAAAATGACAAACCTTATTTGCTTTACATTATCACTAGCCTCAATGGAAACATTGTGATAGGGGTCTTAGTTGATCTTGTGAGTAGATTAAATGTCATCACGGAGGAGACCCTATTGTTGAACTCCCTGCAAAGGGAAGAATATATAAAAAAAATTACATCATTCATGCGCATGATTGTCTTGTCCTAAAACCATGTGGGTCAATAACTCTAGCTGTCTTGGTTGGACCCAAGAATGTAGATGCAATTTTCGATGTCATTCCTGAGTCAGACCCCTTCAGAGTGAAGCTAGGCATACCTTGGCTAGCTTCCATGAATGGGATTTCTTTTGTAGTGCAAACATGTCTTAAGTTTTCCCATAAAGGTGTCATGCACATAGTGCATGATACTGGATACCAGCCTGTGGTGTCTTGTGGAGGATACTCATTGGATCACTTTTGGCCCACCCTAGTTGGTGCGCTTCCTCCAAGAATGAACCTACTTTACAAGAACTATGTAAAGTATAAAACTGGGGGTAAGGGACAGTCAAAACTGGCTCTTCCTAAAGTCGAGTAGCTAGCTGTCTCCTCTTCCTAAAAGGGAAAAGAGAAACTCACTCCTTCTCGAGCAACCCAATCTCCTCCCCTCTCTTGGGAGGAGTATTGGATGAGTAATCTTGGTTTTTACCAAATGAGTCTGATGGTGCCTGCTTGGCCTAAACCCAAGATTACGATATCGGATCTCCCTATCGAGTCCCTCAGACCTTGATATTACTTATTTGGCAAAAGGAAAGGCTCATGAAGAGAATTCACTTTGTGATCTCCTACCATTCCTGCTTCTAAAATAATGAATGGGAAGATGCCCACTACTAAGGTGTTGGAGCCAATTTCCCCTACTAATTTTGTACCAGTTCCTCCTTCTTCCATCTAGAAGTCTATCCCTCCACTAGAAACAGCTGTGGAGGACACTCTCATGACTGAGTAGGAGCTCTTCGTTCATTTGCAACCTTTGGCCTCCAGTGCAAAGAGTCATAGAAACCACCTTGCATGTGAGCACAAGCACTGGTTAAAGGATCTTTTGGCTGAGTAGGCTGCTTCTTAGAAGAAGGAAGAGGAGACTATTGCTCCTATATTAGGACCACCTACCTCCTCTCTCCTTCCCTCTAGTTCCATCCAAACCAGTCTCGTATCACTTCTAGCTTCCGCTGCGAGTGCACATACTCCTAGAATGGTGTAGGTGTTCATCACTCCTTTGATGGATTTGACCTTGTTGAAATCTGTTCTAGATGTATCACCTTTCCCAAAGCCCATAGATATAGTTAACACTTCAGTAATATCTACTACGACTCTTTCATCCTCTTTGTCTACCCTTATTGCTTCATCTGTGGGGAGTTCAGCTCCTCCAATGAAGAAGACGATAGAGAATTCTCCCTTTAGCAATGGTGGACATAAGAGGAGCCCACCTTCTTTGAAAGGTGGCCCCACACTCACTTGTTTTATCCTAGTGACAGAACTAGTCCCAACCTCCCCTGAGTTTTTCATAGCTCCTGAGTCTCTTGGGGAGCCTAATGGTAAACATCAGATGCAAAATCCTCCATCCGTCGAGGAAGAAAATGGCACTCCCATCAAGTGCATGTTTAACTCAATGGATGAAGTTTTGACCTTGTCAATGATCTTCACAAAATCATTGACCTCAAACCCACAAGATCTAAGTGATAGAGACCTCACAGGTCCCTCTACCTTAGCCCTTGTTGCGGGAGGATCAGAAGCTCCTCCCCTTAACATTATGTTGTTGTAGGCTCTTCATCCTTCCCCCTATGATGATCTAGAGTGGGAATTTGATGAACTCTTGGTTGATCAGTGTTAAGGGGAGACCCCTTCTTGATATTTAGATTAGTTGTGTGTGTGTTGTGATGTGTTTCCCTCGTGATTGTGCTATATGTTCCTGGATGACCCTTGTCACTCATGTTGGTGCTTGGATCAAGGTGTGGTGCTTGTGTTGTAAACCTTCCTCTATTTGTATCATCATTCTTTCATGTTTGTGATTGACTTTAGAAAAATTAGGGATGATGCAAAGCATCATGAGCATTTAGGCTTCCTTCCAGGTTGACCCAATTTTTTATTTTCACTTTGTCTTCTCTTGCATCCCTCACATGGATTGGTATAGTAGGGGGTTGATGAAAATTAATTTATATGATATTATTATACTTATATATATTAATGAGTAGTTTTGGCCCTAAAATATCAGGCTACCCTTGTGCCCTTTGTTCGTGTTCCCTTTCCTTTTTTTTTCTCTTTAT
The DNA here is from genome assembly GCA_007115665.2 of Sequoiadendron giganteum. Taxonomy (NCBI): domain Eukaryota; kingdom Viridiplantae; phylum Streptophyta; class Pinopsida; order Cupressales; family Cupressaceae; genus Sequoiadendron; species Sequoiadendron giganteum. The sequence goes on from CM021103.1 coordinate 431,810,287, forward strand.
CTTTCTCTCTTCTTTTCTTGAGTTGTCCCTCCTATGCGTGAAAACCTCATTTCTACATTACTTGGTCTTTTGAAAATGCATTCATTGCCAGATGAATCTTTTCTTAAGACCCTTCACACACTTCTTTATTAGAATTGTATTCTCGACTTGAAACCCTAACAAAACGTGTTTCCTTCATCATGCGTTCGCAAAGAAAGGACTTGAGAATCCTTCCTCTGAACAGGGAACAACTTTGATCTTCCCCTTGTGTGGGGGAATATCCTTCCTTTCAAATTCCTTGATGAAGTGAACATATTTCAGAAGGATTCCTTGATGATGAATCAATTCAAAAAAGAAGGCGCTAGCTTTTGAACAATGCATCCCTTGAGTGGACCCTTTCCTTTCACATCGGGTTCTCAAGGGATCCCTTCAAGAAGCTTTGACATCATGGCATATATCTTGGGGGCAGCCTGACTAGACCCTTTTCACATCCTTGCATCTAGTTTGGGGAGACCCCGACTAGACCTTTTTCACATCCTTATATCTAGCTTGGGGGAAGCCTAACTAGACTCTACTTTTAAAATAGTGCATCCCTTGAGTGGAACCCTCTTCCTTTTGAAGGGTTCTTGAGGGGCCCCTTTGAAATATTTCTTACTTGGTGACCTTTCGTGTGACTATCCATTCACTGGCCTATGCGGCTAGTTCTTGACATAACTCTACGGAGTCACCTCTTCTTGGTCTCCCTCATGTGAGAGTTCTTGGTGGATACCTTTCCTTGTAGGTCTTCAGGTCTGTAAGGCACTCTTCCCAGTTTCCTTCATGTGAGATTTCTTGAAGGATACCTCCCTTATAGGTTCATGGGCTTGTAAGGCACTTTTTGTTCTTCAACTTTATAGTTCTATGAAGCTATGAAGTCCTTTTGTTGTCTTGCACTCTCAAGTTCACCAGACCGTGATCTGCTTCCTCATCAGTTTAAGTATACATCTCTATCCTTACTACTTTAATTTACCAAAGCACTCATCAGTATTCATGCTCACTAAAGTGGGGGTAAAATGTATAGGAGCAAATTTGCACCCTATTGCAAATTCGCCTTTCACCCCTTCACACTTTAGAAATCCAAAGGAAGAGGCTTAATTCGACATAAGCCTATTGTTCACATCACACTTGGCATTCATTCTAAGTCTCGGTGGAGGCATTTCTTTCAACGACACCCACATGATGCATAGATTTTTGTGCGGTGTGTGTACGTCCCTAACAGATTCCTATAGTTGGAGTTTGCAGATACGTTACACTTCCTATTGGAAGTCAAAGTGTAAGGACCCTCTTCAATTGGCCGACTTGAATATGGATGTTTTCTTCCATTCCTTCTTCATGTTCTTCATTCCTTCATCCATTTTCAAGTTAGTTTATCTCTATACTATCTCTACACACTTTGAGCATTCTCTACAAGCTTTGCAACAACATTTTCACACTTCATTGCAGCAATCTATCACTCCATTACTTCAATAAAAAAATCGCAGGACAACTCCATTATAGCAGAGGCTTGAGTTCCTCTCATCTTTCTCCTCCACTAGCCTTGAGTGCTTTGGATGGAGGTGGTAAGCTCTTGTCATCTTCTCTATTTTTTGGTTGAGTAAGCACATACTGTTTTGTAGTGTCTTATGTGTACTTAGCTTGTATTCTCTTCTTCATCACATATTTTCTATTATTGCAAAACTTGGTTGTCCGTGGAGGTAGAAACACCAAAATGGGGCTCTAGTTGAGGTAGACCCCTAAATAGCCCCAACATTTTCCCTCTCTTCTATGTGCAAGTGGAGAGATCTTGGAGAAAGCTGGGAAAAATATTGTTGTGTGATATTGTCTTCATCACCCTTGTAGTGATCTATTTTCTTTATCACATTCATCTTTACATTTCATATTTATTAATCTTATTCTATACTTCTCGAGACTCATAACTAGGTTGTAAGTCCACCTTTTAGAATTTAAATCTTGTATCTTTAGGTTTTTGGTTGTATAGATGCTAGCACACCTGTGAGACACCAACACACCACATTGTCATCCCAGAACCGTGCTTCTATCTTTTGACAAAGAGCTATCTGAGATATAGGGTTGACTCTAAAAATCAACTCGCCTAGTCTCCTTTCAACTCTTGGGCTTACAAAGCGATCAAAGGACCTCATGGTTCTCATCATTCTCATCCTGCCTATCCTAAAAATCCCTTAAACTAAGGTAAGTTAGGGCAGCATACTACTCTTGTCCTTTCATGACCTGGGGCCTTGCAACAGTTAGTCCCCCCTCTCTTACACTAATAATGAAGAACAACAGAATATAAAGCATAAACACATGAAAAGACCTTACCAAAACCTTATGCATTCCATGAATCACCTTCATTACACTCCTCCATTTTACTGTAGTATAATAAATGTGTTGGCAAAATAATAGAAAATTGAGAGAGGGGGTGAATCAGTTGTCTCATAATTTAACACTTATTTAACCTTGTTAACCCAATTCATGAACAAATCTCAATGCACACCAACCGAAGTTGGTCACAACATAATGAAGACCTAAAACAACTTCCTTGAATATTCAAAACATTAAAAGATTAATCCACAAGGATCCGCAACATGCTACAACCATCATGTCGGCTAAGAACATGAAAACCCAAACACACAACAGAAAAATTTTCGATCACGATCACACTGATCAACGTGGACATGTAACAAGGAAAAGCACGATCTAGAAACATCAATGAACATCGCATGAGGATACACAAAAAATAGAATTACGAGAATTACATTCTCTTCTTCTAGAAACATCAGCTATAGTAACAAAATAACTATAGCAACACAACAACACACAACTTGCACAAATCTTGATGCACACCTCTGAAACTTCCAAAGTATAAACTAGATAGGCTTAGCAAAAAAACCTTTAAAGAACAACACTTGAATACCAACATATTGGATTTTACACCACACTAAACTTCATAGCTATTCTTTAACATGCTTATTATAATTTTCTCAATATCCCGACATATACAATCTTCAAGACATCAATGCTAATAGTGTTGACATCAATGACAACTACAACATCCAAAAAAATTCCCTCTAATTTTTATTGAGTATGAAAATATGACCTAAAGAAAATGGCAATAACAAAATATTGAAGATTTCTACGATGTCTAAAACTTTTAAGATTTTTCTAGGATCCAGAAATGAGAATGATAAAGCCTTTTTATAGGAAAAAAAAATTCGAATGAAAGAATGAGATTGAAAGAAAATTAATCGATGGTCAAGATTAAAAGATAGGGTATGGAATAGGGTTAGGGCTAAATTAAAAAGATGAATAGTCGATATTAAATTAAAAAATAATTTAATCAATGGTGGAGGTTAGTCGAGACGTGGGATAAAGATGGGATGTAGAAGAGAGGATCAATACATAAAAGCATTGAGTTGGAGAGAAAATCAAATATTTTTCCATTTAAGTGGCCAATGACTAATTAGATCATAAAGATATTATCTAAATATGGAGGATTGTGATAAGGAGGAAAAATCATCATTTTGAATTAAATAATGATTTTTATTCCAAAATCAAGATATGGAATCTAATTAAATAAATAAAGATTTATTTAATTAAAAAGAGGAAAAAACCAACAAATAATTGAATAATTAAAATAATTATTTAATTATAGTGGAAAGTGGCATGGAAATTAAATAAATTAACATTTATTAATTTTTAGAAAGAAGATAAGTTTAATTAGCCATGTAATTAAATATCATTTATTTAATTAATCGAAGAAGAACAAAGATAAGAATGAATTAATTAAATAATTAAAATTATTTAATTATGAAGAATGAAGATGAAATAATTACGAAGTATGCCTATGAAAATTTTTAGTGTCTACAATCATTAATAGGCCCCTAAGACCCTTTATTTTGGATCCCAAGGCTTATTTCAGTTGAAATCCTAAAAAAATCAAAAAAGGCATTTAATTTTCTAACATCTTAACATTTTCTCACCTCGAAAAGCTAGGATGGGACTCATACGCCACCTTGGGTATATGAGTCCCGTGTGGCCCCTTTTTAGGGTTTCAACAGGAAATTAATGTTTTTAATTCAATTTTTTGGTTGATTTCAGTATTTGGGATCTAATAAATAGTAAATTAGATGGAGTTCCTATATAAACAAGGTTTCAAATCATTATTTCACCTAGAGGGAAAAAGTGATTCAAGAGCTAAGAAATCCTAGAGTTTTCAGGAAATATTTTTCAAGAGAAGTTTACAAGTATTCAAGAGCAAGCAAAGTTGAAGTCTTGGAGAAAAATTGTAGTATTTTTTCAATTCTTCAAGCTCACTTCCATTCAAGATCTATAATTTTCAAGGATTGATGATGGTTGCCTATGGAGAATCATGACGGATTCTAGGTTGGGGAGATGCAACTAGCCATCAAACCAAGTCTAATGGATTGTTTCCTAAGTGATTCCATCCTCCATTATCATTCAAATTTCTACCTAAACAAAGGTACATACATTGGTGTGATTTATTAGGGTGATTAGAGGTCTCCCAAATTAAGTCATCATCTATAAGTTTCATTCATGCATCTTATTTTAGCACATTAGAATAGGGTTTTATTGCACTTTAGATCTCTTAATCTTTGATGCACTTAAGATTAGGACTTGCACTCAAATTTGATTTCAAGATCTATTATTTCTAATAAGGTTTAATTACCAAACTAGGGTTTTGACCAAGGAAAATCCCCCATAAGCAGATCAACACAATATTCTATTTTGTAATTTTTTTTCTGATAGGATCAAATCTAGAAACAAAGTTTGGAAGGAAGCGAAGGGATAGAATAATATATTTAGATCTTGACTTTCCAAAAAAGTAGAATGGGACTGATACGCCACTTGTGGCGTATGAGTCAATATAACGCTTTTTCCAAATTTTAGAGGATTTAGACTTGTCACTGTGAAATTCCAGTTTCTTCCCAGAAACCTAAAATAGGACTAAATTTCCCCTACTAGCATATGGGTTTTAGTATTCAATAAAAGTCATATTTTTGGGAGTACAAACCTTGTTTCAAAGCTCTTCAGTTTTCCAGGTGCCCCTCTGTCCTTTCTCAATTTATTATTCTAATTTTGAGTTTCATATCTTATCTTGCATATTTAGGTTACATATCATTTTCATGTGAAAGGTTGAAAAATTGTGGTCATATGCTTGGGAGATAGAACAAAAATCTTCTTCACTCTCATTCAAGAAAAACCCTGTAGATCTTAATCTAAAGTATGCAAAGTAGAAAGATATCTTGCAATAGGGTTGTCCTAGGGTTTGATTAGAAACTGAAGATGGGTTCACCACCAAGATAGGGCTTGGAAAGACTAATAAAATGCAAGACCTAGTGGTTAAACCTAATGAAATGAAATCCTTCACTAAATGACCTAAAAATGCATATAAATAAGAATATACAGTTGAGAAATTAGAAGTGTGCAACTGTAAACCTAAAGAGACCTGAATGAAGCCATGAAATGCTAAAAACACTAAATTTAATGTTGATTGGGACTCATATGCTAGATTGAGAAATTTAGTCCCAAATTAGGGTTTTCAAATAAGAACATAGATCGGGCAAAGATATGTCTGAAACTCCTAGAACCTGGAAAAATCATTGTACTAAGACTCATATGCCAAAATTGGTGTATCAATCTAGTTAGGATTTTCTTTAAATTCAAAGTTTGATTTCGCTCTTCAATGTTTGTTCTATCTTCCCCACTTGACTTATGGGTCTAAATCTCTTATTTGCAACCTGTAGATGTCCCTCAATGATCTCCAATACAAGTTGACAACTTTCATAACTTTCTCTAAACTTTCTCTTCAATATGTCTTAAACCTAGATTTTCAAATACACACTAAAGAGAGGGAAAATTGTTGTTTTGTTAGTAGAAAGGGGTTTTCCTTGGTCAATCCCCATTTTGGTAATAAAACCTTGAAATGAAATGAAATAGGAAAGGAGAATGATGAATGAACAAAATTTGATGTTGCAACTCACCAAACCCTAGTAATAAAGTGTGGAAAACATGTATGAAGTGGATCCAATGGATGTAGATCTTGACTCGTGCTTGAATGTGATAGATCTTGAATTGAATTCTAGATTGAATCATGAAACCCTACATCACAATTGTTAGCTAAAAAATAAACATGATGCTTGATACTTGAATTATGGTCTAAAACACTTGAAAATCAGCCCTTGAAAACTTTTGAATGCTCTCGTGAATTCTTGTAAACTCTTGAATTCTTCCTTGATCACAAATTTACTATAATGCATGAATACTTGAAAGCTTGGGATGAAAATGAGTGAAAGTAACTTATATTTAGAATTGTTTATGCCAAATTTCTCAAAATTACAACACTACAAGCTGGCATATGATCTAAGAGAATAAAATCCCACCAAGAATTTGAATTAGTTTTTATTTTGGGCCACATGGGACTCATACACCAGAAGTGGCGTATGAGTTCCATTAGGCATTAACTATGGGATACATTTTCAAAATTTCTTAGAATGATGCAAAATCCAGATCAAGGCCCTAAAACCTAGGTGGGACTCATACGCCCAAGGTAGTGTATAGTCCTAGATCACTAAATCTAGGCCAAACAACTTAAAAAACCCTGAATTATGATTGGTTGTTGATTTATGTCAAGATTATCCTTGAAAAGATGCATTAATTAAGGATTGTGGATGTAAAATAAGGCCAAATAAGGCATAAAGAAGCCCAGTTAGTTATGAAAACCCTAGAAAAGTGTGAAAGTGTGGTACAACACTTTACAACACCTAAAATAAGGTACACTTAAGTTCATTTAGCTTACAAGGGCCCAAGACCTAATGTGAATGTGTTAAACACATTACAACACTAAATCAAGGCAACATTATGTTTAATTTAACAAGGAGGGCCCAAACAAACAAGGAAAAGTAGAGGGATACATTTTCCATTGCCACAACATGTCCTTCTTTCCAATATTTTGCTTGGTGGTGAACCCCCTTTTATATTTAATCATACCCCTAGGAAACCCTATTGTGGGTCTCTTTTACCAATTCCATCCTTAGATTGAGATTATTTCCTTCAATGAAACTTGAAGGAAATTGGTGGAGGAACCCTAATCCCCCTTTATTTCTATCTCCTAAAACATAGAATAACAATTTTCATCATTTCAATGAGAAACATAGAAAAAGAGGCATTTATCTACTCCTAGGACTCCTCAATAGAATGGAGTGGTTGAAAGAAAGAATAGGGATTTTCAATAAGCTAAAAAGGATAATGATGAAAGAAGAAAATATACCAGAAGTCTACTGGAGAAAGGTAATTCATACTATTTTTTACATAATTAACAAAGTGAATGCAAGAGAAAACATAACAAAGACTCCCTATGAGCTATGGTATGGAAGGATTCCTTCTATCAAATACTTCAAAGTGTTTTGGAAGAAAATACTATATTAGAAGAGATGAAAACTTAGGAAAGTTTGATGCAAGATCTGATGAAGGTATCTTCCTTGGATATTCTACTAGAAGTAAAGCTTACAAGTTCTATAACAAGAGGCTAAGAAAGATTATTGAGAGTGAAAGTGTCAAGGTTGATGAAGACGTACACAATAATTTAGTGTTGATAGATGGATATGAGTCAGATGAGTCTTCTTGCAGACAAGAAGAAAAAGCTAAGGAAAAAGAATTGTAGATTGAAGATGAAGAAGTTGCATAAAGAATTCCTAAAACTCCTAAGTATGTGTAGAAGAATCATTTTGAAGAATAGATCATTTGTGATAAGAGAAAAGGTGTACTGACAAGAAATAAATTTTCTCAAGAATAGGTAAATCTATGTTTACTTTATGAAGTTAAACCTAAAATAGTGATTGAACTATGCAAGGATGAGTATTGGATAACGGCTATGGAAGAAGAACTATTGCAGATTGAAAAGAACCAAACTTGAGAATTTTTCCTAAGACCAACATAAAATAATGTGATTGTAACTAAGTGGGTATTTGAGATTAAATAGAATGAGAGTGGGGAAGTGGTAAGAAACAAGGCAAGGCTTGTGTGCAAATGCTAACCACAAGTAGAAGGAATAGACTTTGAGGAGAAATTTTCTCCAGTGTTAAGAATGGAAGACATTAGGATTTTTTTGGCTTTTGCAACACAAGGATTTCAAATTATATCAAATGGATGTAAAGTTTGCTTTCTTGAATGGAGAATTGGAAGAAGAAGTATGCATAGAACAACTAGAAAGATTTTAGATATCAGATAAACTTGTTATGGTTTATAGATTGAAGAATGCATTATATGTATTGAAGTAAGCTTCTAGAACTTGGTATGCAAGGCTAGATAGGTACTTTCTATAACAAGGATTAAATAAAGGTACTACAGATATCAATCTTTACTTGAAAGTCAAAAATATCAAATGTTGATTGTGGTTGTATATGTTGATGACATAATATTTCAAGGAAAAGAAGTTATGTATAAGAAATTTGCAAAAGAGATGCAAAAATAATTTGAAATGTCAATGTTTGAGGAGATGAATTTATTCCTTGGGCTACAAATCAATTAGATAGATAAAGGTATTTTCATTTCACAATCAAATTATTTCAAGTAAATATTGGAGAAGTTTGGAATGGAAGATTTTAAAATGGTATGTACCCCTATGCTTACTAGATGCAAGTTGAGAAAGAATGATGAATCTCCTAAGGTTGGTCAGAGCAAGTATAGAGAAATGATTGGAGGACTACTATATCTAACTGCTCCTAGATCAAATATCATGCATGCAGTTTGTCTTATGGCTAGATTTCAAGAAGATCCTAGAGAGTCACATGTTGCAGAAGTGAAGAGGATATTCTGATATTTGAAGGGCACTCTACATCATGGCTTGTGGTATCCAAAGGATACTAACTTTACTCTAAGTGCTTATATAATGCAGATTGTCCTGGTTGTGTAGATGAAAGGAAAAGTACAAGTGGTGGTGCATTATTTTTTGGATGCAGATTATTTTCATGGCTAAGCAAGAAACAAGATTCAGTGTCTTTATCTACTGAAGAGGTAGAATACATTGTAGCAACATCTTGCTACACATAAGTATTGTGGATGAGGTAAACATTAAAGGATATAAGATTTGTATATGATGAACCAATTTCTATCTTCTATGATAATACAACTGCTATCAATATTACAAAGAATCTGGCAATACATTCAAGGACAAAGCATATCTCAATCCGGTAATTTTTGAGAGAGAAGGTTGTAGAGAATGAATTAAAGCTTGAATATGTGCCTACAAAGGATAAGGTTGCTGACATATTCATTGAGGATCTTCCTAAGGATAATTTTGAGTATCTCTAGGAGAAGTTGGGGGTTATTGCCCCTCCTTCTTTGACCTAGATGCATAAGGAGATGCATCAGTCTAGTGGATTTCAAGATTCATTATTTGGTCTGGACTAATGTTGGTGGCTACCTCTTGGGGGAAATATATAATGGCATTATTGGTTGTTGTGGTTAGGATGAGTGAGTTTTTTCATTGTGCAATGGTTGCTAATGGATGCAGTATAGTGTGTTGATGTAGGAGCATCCTTGGTTCTTGGCAATCTTGCATCAACCAAAAATATTTTCATTCAATTGTGTTCTTGTTCTAGTTTGAGTTGGTTGATCCAGTGTTTCTTCATGTTTTCTCACCATATATTGCATACCTAGGATTTCATTGTGGACATGTTCAATTGTCATATTCCAAATTTTCAGCTCATTTGGATCTTTTTTTGACAAGTTATCACTTTCAGAGTATGTGATAGTTTTGGGGCTGGCCCCGGAATAACTTTAAAACCTAACAGCTAGTTGGATCGATCGTGGATCTTTCTTGTGACTTGTGGATCCTCACAATGTGTTTAGATTTGTTCCATGGAGTATCCCTGACCTTACACTTAGGTCCACACTTCATCTTATGCATCTACCATGGATGAATTTCAGATTGGAGGTCTACCTATTCTTGCACATGTTACACTTTTCTTCTCATAGATTGTAGCGATCTTTGGCCGCCAATGATGTTTCTTGACCCACGGATGTGATATAAATATAGTATTGAATCATTAGATTGAATATAGAATTAGTAAGATAGAATAAGATGTATATAGATTTTGATCTGTAAGAGTTTCACTCGCATGTATGAGCACTATATTTTGAGCATGTTCTAATCAGGCTATGCATCGAATCTGTGAGCCCAAATGTGGCAGACTATTTGTAATCAAGAATTCTAATAATAAAAATGTTTGCATATGAATTTGCCTCCATATTTCATGTTGCTTTTGTTGTGTGACTCTTGCTATATGATTTGGATTGTTCTCTTTGAGGACCCTCCTACCATGGCTGCACCATGTGTGCTCCTAATGGGAGTATGAAAAATCACTAAAGGAAAAGAAGTTGTAGATTAGTACAAGGTTGTTTGATAATGGGAGAGACAAAAATTTGTTGCCCTTTCCCATTGATTTCAAAGGGGGAGAATGATTTATGTGAAAAATGAGGTAAGCTAGATGTGAATGGGGGAGAGAGTAATGTAAAAAATAAAATGAGTTGATAAAGAGCACAATATTGGTGATCAAAATTGTTGTGTTTGTTGTTGATAGCTTTTTCACATTATGTGTTGTCATTAATGACAAAGGGAGAGATTGTTTCAAGTATATGTAGTTTGTGTTTCCATTGATGCCAACAATTGGTGTTGTAATTGGTTTCAAATGAGTCAGTAGGAGATTGTTACAAGAGTGTGATTAGTTGGTATTGAGTTGATGTTGTGTCTAATGATGCTTTCATTAGTTGTATTATGTTTTCATTAGTAATCTATTGGTGTCAACCTCCATTGTTTCTTTGATAAGATTCTATTTATGGATGTACAATTAAGTTTCTATTTTGCAGTTAGCTTGGTGGTGATGAATATTTTGAGGATATGTCTATAGTGCTTGGTTTCGAAGTGATTTTAAGAAAATTCGAATAAAAAGAAGAAATAGTGTGTTCCAATGGTGTTTTGTGTTGTAAAGTATCATTTTTTATTCTCTCCACATTTCTTCTATTCCAAAGATATGCTTGTTTGGTTTGGATATGCTGATCATAGGTGTTTAGAGGTGTTGCATCCAAATTTGGTGTGTTGGATCATTGTCCAGAGGAAGTTGGGTTCACCAATGTGTGAACTATGCATTGTAGAGGTGTATATGAGAAATGGCTTTTCTCCATATTTCTCCACAAAGTGGTTTAAGGTCTTGTAGATCTAGAAGGGTACTGATAGTGTTTATTTATTTCTTCAGTTGAAGTTGTTTGAGGTTTTTCTCTCCAAAATTTGGTTTCTTGAGTTGTAGTTTATGGTAGCATTATCTGAGTGTATTGGGTGTGTATATTATTTAGGTGAAAGGTGTTGTGAAGGAATTTTTTGGATTCGGGGTGTTTGTAAAATGTTATAGATTATGTTCAATTGACATTTATTCTTTTTGATTTGTTTTTGGATCAAAGGAAGCATGTACTTAATTGTTTAATGGTGTTTACATAGGTTTGACCAACCTTGGGTATTCACACTTATTATAGAGTTGCTTCAGTGTTTGTGGAAGCATTATGTGGCATGTGTGAGTGAATTTAGGTCTAATTTATGGTGTATTTTCATCTATCTACATTCCTTACCACTATGGGAATGTTTTGGTGTTGGCCTAATTTGAATTTGTACAATTGAGGTGAATAACTGACCTTGGAGAATGTTTTCATGGTTGAGGATGGTATAAATATGTGTTGAGTTGTTGAGGTATGATAAGATAGATTTGTGTGATGTGAATGATGTGAATTGCAAAGTTGTGATGTGTGAATTTGTGAAGTGCAGTGTGAGATTTCATGTGTTAGATTACTAGATGTAGTGAACAAAAGGTTTCTACAATCTTCAATAAGACTATAAAGGTGTTAGTGATGCAGTGGTGGACCTTTTTGTTTCATTGAATTGGATTTATCACTATAAAATTCTTCTCTATATTCTTTTCTATTCTAGCAGTGAGCATTTGGTAGTGAGCCTTTCTTTCATCTGGGAAGTGAACCCTCTAACTGTGAGCCCTTTGTAATCGATGTTCATATTAATTTATAATGTGAGATAATCCTCACCGTATTTTTTCCCTTCTTGGATTTTCCACATAAATATGGCATTTCTTTATGTATCGTGTTGATTTTGTTTTGTTTCTATTATCTATTTTCATGATAAATCATCTTAATAGATTAAGGGTTAATTGAATTAATGTGGATCTGAATGTTTGTGAGGTTTTTGAATTTTTAAGGTACAACTAAGTAAGCCCCATCCTCTCAATTTTATTGTGAATTCAACAATATAAAGGGATATGCAAAAGGATATGAGTGAATTTAATTCACTTATTTAGTGTATAAAGTATAAGAGAGAATATTCACCTACGAAGGAGGAAGAAAATGATTTTTTTGGACATGAATTATTTTCCCTTGACTCATATTTAAAGAAGGATCATCCCTTTAATAGTCCTATTCCTAGGTAATTCATACCCAAATTGGATATGAGAAAGCTTAATGGCAAGGATCCAACCAACTAGCTTTATCAAATGGAGCAATTCTATGATCTTCATCATGTTCCTAGACTAACATAAGGTGGCTATGCAATCATTATACCTTGAACCAGATCAATTCATTTTGTATCATTGGTTGTATGATTAGAAGATAAGTAAGGTTTGTGTGCTCACATGGTTAGTTTTGTAGGAGTAACTTGCTACACATTATGGAGATAACATTATCAATATCTACTATTTCCAACTCACTAAATTAAAGAAAATAGGTATGGAAGAAATATACTTAGAAATTTAAAACCATTTGTCTAAGAGTGGATAATATGATAGAAGAAAACTTGAATGAATTATTTCTAGGAGGTTTCAAGGATCACATAGAATATAAGGTACATTTGCTCCAACCAAAATCATTATCCCAAGCAATGCTTATCACAAGATAGGCTGAGGAGAAGTTTTTGGAAAATAGACAACAAAGGATTGCAAATGTAAATGAATGAAGATCTCCTCATCCTACTATGTTGACTCCACAAGAAAATGAGGAGAAGAGAGAAAAAGGGTTGTGTTTCAATTTTTATAGAAAATGTAGTCAAGGACATAAATTCAATGAAAATAAATTGTTCTGTATTGAAGTTCCACGTGAGAAAAAAGAGGAGGAAACAATATTAGAGGGTGAAAGATATTTAGATGAGGAATCACATGATTCTAAAGAAATAATTTATTTTCATGAACTCTTACACCCCAGAAATTCTCATGGTAGTGTGTTTCTTAAGAGAAACAATAACACTATTGATTGACTTAGGTGGTACTCATACTTTCATCAATAAAAAGTTGGCTACTCATCTCAATTTTTTTATATATCTAGCTCCAAAGTTTTAGGTCTTGATTGTATGTGGTGGTATTGTTAGTTGTTGTGGAAGATTTTATAGCATTCAATTATCAATGGGATCTTATCACCTTGAATTCCAAATGTATACTATATCCATGGGTGTACTATATATTTTTTTGGGAGTACAATGAATTACTAATTTGGAAACAATTTAGATGAAATTACAAAAACTATTCATGATATTTTAGTCAAAATGAAAGATAGTAGAGCTAAGAGGATTTAAGGAAAAGTCCCCACAAATGGTAAGTTCTCATTAAATGTAGAAGTTTCTTAACAAAGTAGCTAATGGATTTATGGCCCAATTATTTACATTTGAAACCTATCAATCTAATGCTCCTACACATCCAAATTCACAAGTAATTATTGATCATCACTTAGTGATTTTCGTAGATATGCCTAAATGAATTCCTCTTTAGAGGGATCATGATCATTCCATACAACTAATTCCAAGCAAACAACCACCCAACATAAATCCTTATAGGTACCAACATATGCAAAAATACCAATGAAAATATTGTTGAGGATATGCTAGACGCAAGGATTATCAAGCATAGACAAATTGATTACTCCTTTCCTATGGTGATGGTGTGTTGGAAGGATCAAACTTGGTGCATATTCCTAGAATATATAGTGCTCAACATGTACACCATCAAAGATAATTTTCCTATTGTAGTCACTAATTATTTACTAGATGAATTGAATGGAGCCATGCATTTTACAAAGTTATATCTTAGATGTGGTTATCACCAAATTTTAATTAAGGAAGAATAGATTTGTAAGAAAGAATTTAGGAATCATAAGGGTCATTATGAGTTTTTCTTATTGAATTTTACCTTACCAATGCACCATCTACATTTCGAAGTTTGATGAATTCCATATTTAATAAATTCTTAAGGAAGTTTGTATTATTTTTCTTTACTAATATATTTATTTATAGTTGTATACACCTAAAATCAGTTTGGAGAATCAATTAATTAAATACAAGCTATTTAGTTAATAAAAAATTTAATTCTACTTATAAATAAATTCTATATTTATTTATATAGTTCACATCCTTTAATTCTTCTTATCTTAAATCATATTCTTCCATTTTAATTAATAAAAAACAAATTCAAATAGTTTGTTTTATTTAATTAATATCTCCTTACTAAATTTGAATTTAGTCACATGTCTACAAATTTTTCTCTTTCCACCTCATCATGTGTCTCAACAAATTTGAATATGTCAATCAATTAATTCAGCTTTATCTTCAACAAATTTTGAAACAAACTTTAGACACTTGGCTCTCTTTCTCCATTTATTCTTCGTCACACTTGGAAGAATATTTTACTAAAGGGAACACTCTCCATGATTCTCTCCAACCTCTTCATCCTCCACTGTCGATTCCTCTAGATCAAATCTAGACCATTGGTTGTTGCCACATCATTTTATGCTTTGGAAAATCTATAAATACAACCTCATTCTACAACAAATGGATCCCAATATTGAGTGAACTTACTCTACAAAATTTCCATTAGGACATTTGAGCACTTTAGAATTTGAGAATTTAGCAATTAGAAATTGGAAGAATATTAGTCTAATCATAGCTTTAGCATTAGCTACATCTTGATTTTTGTAGTTTCAATACATCACTAGCATAACATCTTCATACAAAAAGACAATTATCATACCATCACATCATATAGTTTATCAATCATCATGTAGGAATAGCTTTACATCATTTCCATCATCTCATTCTTTAGGTTGCCATTCTAACAGTCATAGTGCATGCACAATTTGAGATCCATTACGATTTAATGAATCCTTGAGGATAGAGAATAATGGGACGACTTTAGAGAGTTTATTTATTTCAATTTGACTAAATTGTTATCTAAATTATCTAATATAATGTTTCATTGATTGTGTGTTGCTATTACTCATTTAAACATATTTTACTCACACATAAATTGGCACCCACCATGGGGTAGAGCCCTGTTTTTAACAATTTCAGGAAATTTTTCATGAACAGGCTCAACATGAACTTCTATGGGTATAGGACAAAATTTTCACCCCTAATGAAAATTCTCCTTTCACCCTTCTCCACTTTAGAAAACCAAATTCGAAGGCTTAATTCCACATAATCCTGCTATTCTCATTACAGTTGGCACCTATTTTGAGTGTTGGTAGGCGTGTTTCTGTCGGGGACACCCATGTAGCACACAAAAATCTGCGCAACACGCTTACGTCCCTGAAATATTCCTCCGAATGGAGTTTACTGAGATGTTACACTTCCTATTGGAAGTAAAAATGTAATGCCTCCCTTTGGTTGGCCGACCCAAATATGGCCATTTCTTCATATCTCTTCTTCATATTGACCATTCCTTGATCCATTTTCAAGTTTCACCATCTTGAGAAAATCTCTCAAAGAATTCTAGCATTCACTTCAAGTATTGCACCAACATTTCACACTCCATAGCAGAAATCTCTTCACTCCATCACTTCAATAGAGCAAGCAAATGAAAACTCCATTGCAGGAAAGGCTTGAGTTCTTCTCATCTTTCTCCTCCACTAGCCTTGAGCGGTTTGGATGAAGGTGGTGGAGAGATCTTGGAGCAAGCTAGCGAAAAGGTTATTATGTGAGATTGTCTTCATCACCCTTGTAGTAATATACTTCCTTTATCACATTCATCTTTATGTTTTGTATTTCATAGTCTTATTCTGCACCTTTAGAAACTTGTAACTAGGCTGTTAGTCCGCTTTTTAGAGGTTATACCTTGTCTCCCTAGTTTTCTAGTTGTATGGATGCCAACTCACCTGAGAGACACTAGTGTGCCACGCTTTCATCCTAGAACCATGCATCTATCCTCTAACAGAGAATTATCTGAGATTTAGAGTTGACCCTAAGAACCATCTCACATAGTCTCCTTTTAGCATTTGGGTTTGCAGAGTGATCAAAGGACCTCACAGTTCTCATCATTCTCATCCTTCCTATCCTAACATTCCTTTAAACTGAGATAAGTTAGGGCAGCCTACTGCTCTCGGCCTTTCATGACCTGGGACTTTGAGTGATTGGTCCCCCTCTCTTACATTTTTGGTGAACTTGGCATGAACCAATGTCTACTCATTTATCGGTGTTCTAAGATTTTTCTCTTGCACCCTTTGATTGTTGTGCTCCTATGTGTTGTGAAAGCTTTATGAGCATCACAACCCAATCCATGACCATTGGGTATATTGTTAGAAGAATTTTGTGACACCTTCTAATGGAGAAGATGAAGGTCTCTTCTAGTTTCACTACTGGTCTTTTCTCTGGTTCTATGGTTAGCCTATCTACGCAAGAGCAAGTGTTAGGGGGCGAGTCTAAATTCCTTGATGAAATTGATTGTGCCCCTACCCCTCTTGTGTCACCAAATTCATCATCCATAGATGAGTGTGAATTTGTCCATATCCCTTTTGAATATGTCATTATTCTTAACAAAGGGCTAGGTGCATTAGAAAATTACTTGGAGAAAGACCCGAAGCTAGCTAGGGCCACTAAGGTTATCAACAAAATAAGATACATGGTAGGAAAAGACTGAATAGGCATTGAAATCCTGGCTAGTCTCACTAGTTTGGCTGAAGCATGTGCCCCTTCAAACCATAGCGACATGATACGAGGTGGCCCCTTTAAAAAACACGAGAGACAACTGGAGGTATTAATGCTTCCCACATATGTGTACATGGCTGACATATTCCCTTCAATCAGCATGCCTGCCACCTCCAAAAATTTTGAAACTATCAAAGTAAACATAAATCCCCTATGTTTTCACTTCACCCCTTTTGTCACCTTCAGTGGTGGAGGATTTGGCGGGATGATTGATGGAGGCTTTGGTGGTGGTAACTTCCATGGTGGAGGTGGTATTGGTGAAAGTGGTTCTAATAGAGGTCATGGTAGTGGCTTTGGAGGCATTAGTGGCATGAATAGAGGTCAAACTAGTGGCGGTGGCATTAGTGGTGGGTCTAGTGGTGGTTCCACTGGCCCTTTATCTTCTAATGACCCAATTTTGAACACCCTTCTTCAGAATATGGGGAAGATGTAGAACCAGTTGTTGAACCTTTCCCATGCTTCTACCAAACCTATCTTCCAACCCTTCTTTTGACATAGTCCATTGTCAATAGCAATCTTGAACACTCCTTTCCCACAAGGGATGGAGATTCCTAAATTTGACAAGTACGGTGGTAAAGGGGACCTATAGACACATCTGTCCACCTTTAGTGCCTTATGCACATAATTTTTCCATCACGATGCATTGATGGAAAAATTGTTCCCTCGATCCCTTAGGGATACAACACTCAAATGATACTTCTCCTTGCTCAACAATTCCATCTTTATGTTCGATCATCTTTTGAACTAGTTCTTATGACAATTCCAAGCCAACATCGGACCAAAGTTGACCTTCTCTGACCTTGTTCGATGTAAATAAGGGGATAATGAAAAGATTGCCAACTTTATACCATGATACCAAGCGCTCTTCTCGCAAATATCATACCCATTACCTAACTCTGATTTGGAGAAGGTGTTCATAAGGAACTTACAAAGGCCTTGGCAAGAGAATTTTGGCCTCATGAAGTACCCTTATTTTGCACATTTGTGTGCGGATTTATGAGAATATCAACAGACGATGGTTTAGTTCAAGGGATCTTCCTCCCACTCTCATCCTGAAGGGAAGTCCATTATATCAATCCTTGGAAAATGAAAATTCATTGTGAATGTAATAGTTGTTGTGGATAACAATGGCCTCAGATGCGACCGAAAGTTCATAAAGTTATCAGAATCTTATTCTTCCATCTTACAGAAGTTGTTGAAGGATAAGATCGTTAACTTGCCGAGTCCTAATCCCATTAGGGAGCCTTACCCTAATTGGTATGATGTAAATACTTATTTTCAATACCATCGAGTTAATGTTCATGATACCGAACATTGCATGCACCTGTTTCATGAGATACAGGATCACATCAAGGATGGTACTATCCATCTTGATGGAAGAAAAATAAATACAAACAAATCAGTGGTGAAAGCTAATAGTGAGCTATAGATATACACAGACAACATTATGTCACATTCTGCTAACATGATTATTGATCCCACTAATTCTATTTCTCAACCCAAAGCATACATTAACATGGTTGATATTGCTCCTTCTCCTCATCTTGCAATCTGTTCGCTAGATATAACATTCACCTCACAATATGTGCTAGCAAATGATAAACCTTCTCTGCTTTACATTCCTACTCACCTCAATGGCAATATTATGATAGGGGTCTTAGTCAACCCCACAAGTAGAGTGAATTTCATCATGAAGAAGACTATATTGTTGAACTCCCTAGAAAGGGAGGAATATTAAAAAAAAAATCCATCATCTATATGCATGATGGTCTTGCTCTAAAATTGTATGGGTTGATAACTCTATTCATCCTGGTTGGACCCAAGAACGTAGATACAATTTTCAATGTCATTTTTGAATTGGGTCTATTCAGGGTGAAGCTAGGTATACCTCAGCTAGCTGCCATGAATTGGATCACCTCTATAATTCATAAGTGTCTTAAGTTTTCCCATGAAGGTGTCAATCACGTAGTGCATGATACTAGATACCATCTTGTGGTGTCCCGTGGGGGATACTCATTGGATCTCTTTTGGCCCATCCCATTCGGTCTACTTCCTCCAAGAACGGACCTACTTTATAAGAACTACATAAAGTATAAGATTGGGGGTAGGGAATAGCCAAAACTAACCCTTCCTATAGTTGAGAAACTAGTTGTCTCCTCTTCCTGAAAGGGAAAAGAGAAATGTGCTTCTTCTCAGGCTCCCTCCTCTCCTCCCCTCTCTTGGGAAGAGTACTAGATGAGTAAGCCTGGTTTTTAGCCACTAAGTCTGATGGTTCCTACTTGGTGTAAACCTAAGATTAGGATATCGGATCTCCCTATTGAGGGTCCCAAACCTTGGCATTACATATATGGTAGAAATAAATGCTCATAAAAAGAATTTTCTTTGTGGCCTCCTAACATTGTTCCTTCTAAAGCAGTGAATGGGAAGAGGCCCACTGGTGAGGTGTTGGAGCTAATTCCCCTTGTTGGTTTTGAACTGGTTCATCTTGTTCTCATTTAGGAGTCTTTCCCTCCACTGGAAACAACTATGGAGGACACTCTCATGGCTGAATCAGAACCTTCTATTCCTTCACAACCTTTGGCCTCTAGTTTGAAGAGTCGTAGAAACCACCTTGCACTTGAGTGCAAGCACTGGTGAAAGGCCCTTCTAGCTAAGAAATCTACTTCATAGAAGAAAGAAGAGGAGATGGTCATTTCTGTATCAGGACCACTTATTGCATCCTCCACTCTCCTCCCCTTTGTTTCCATCCAAACTAGTTTTGTATCATTTTCAACTTCCACTGTGAGCGCACATGGGCCTAGAAAGGTGTAGGTGTTCATCGCTCCTTCAGTGGAGCTACCTTTGTTGAAGTCTATTTTATATGTCTCACCTTTCCCAAAGCCCATAGATATTATTAACACTTCGGTTGTATCTAGTATGTTTCTTTCCTCCTCCTCTCCCTCTAGTGGTCTTGCTTCGTCTTTGGGGAGTTTGCCTCCTTCGACCAAGAAGAAGATAAAGAGTGGTCCCTCCAGCAACAGAGGATGTAAGCGGAACCCACCTTCCCTAAAAGGAGGCCCCATGCTGACTTGTTTTGTCCTAGTAACAGAACCATTCCCGACCTTTCCTAAGTTTGTCAATGCTCCTGAATCACTCGACGAGCCTAGCGGTGAACCTCGAGTGAAGTCTTCCCCATCCATCAAAGTGAAACATGACACTCCCATTAAGTGCATGTTTAACTTAGTAGATGAAGTTCTAACCTTGTCTGTAATATTCACAAAATTGTTAACCTTAGACCGACAAGATTTGAGCAACGGACACCTCATAGGTCCTTCTTCCTTAGCCCTTGTTGCAGGAGGATCAGAAGCTCCTCCCCTTAACATTCAACCATTGTAGAATCATCTTCCTTCTCCTTATGATGATTTAGAGTAGGAAGCTGATGACCTCTTGTTAAATCAATGTTAGGGGGAGACCCCTTCTTGATATTTAGATTAGTTGCATGCGTTGTGATGTGTTTCTCTCGTAATTGTGTTATATGTGCCTAGATGACCCTCATCACCCCTATTGGTCCTTGGATACAAGTTTTGTGTTTGTGTTGTAAACCTTACTCTATTTGTATCATCATTCTTTCATTTTTTTGATTAACTTTTAGAAAATTAGGGACGATGCAAAGTGTCAGAAGCATTTAGGCTTCCTTCCATGTCGACCTAATTTTTTATTTTTTCTTTGTCTTCTTGTGCATTCTTAACATGGCTCAGTATAGTAGAGGATTGATGACAGTTCATTTATATACTATTATACTTATATATATTTATGAGCGGTTCTGACCCCAAAATATTAGGCTACCCTTGTGCCCTTTGTTCATGTTCTCTTTCCTTTTTCTCTTTCTCTTTACGTTTCTCTCTTCTTTTCTTGAGTTATCCCTCTTATGTGTGACAATGCCACTTCTACATCATTTGATCCTTATAAAACACATTCATTCCCAAACGGATATTTTCTCAAGACCCCTCACACTTCTTTAGTAGAATTGCATTCTTGACTTGAAACCCTAAAAAAACATGTTTCCTTCATCATGGATTCATAAAGAAAGGACTTGAGAACCTTCCTCTGAAGTGAGAAAAAAATTGATCTTCCTCTTGCATGGGGTCATATTCTTCCTTTCAAATTCCTTGATGAAGTGAACATCTTTCAGAAGGATTCCTTGATGATGAATTGATTCAAGAAAGAAGGCATTAGCTTTTGAAGAAGCGTGTCCCTTGAGTGGACCCCTTTGAAAATCTTTACATCTTTGCATCTAGCCCGAGGGCAGCCTGAATAGACCTAGTTCACATCCTTATGTTTAGCTTGGGGGAAGCATGACTAGACTCTACTTTTAAAATAACACGTCCCTTGAGTGGACCCCTCTTCCTTTTGAAGGGTTCTTGAGACACCCCTTTGAAATCCTTCCTAATTGGTGATAGTCTATGTGGCCACTTCTTGACATGTTCTATTTGTGAGTAAACATGTCTCCATTTTTTACTCTGTGAAGTCCCCTCTTCTTAGTCTCCCTCATGTAAGAGTTCTTGGGGGATACCCTTCCTTGTAGTTATGTGGGTCTATAAGGCACTCTTCTTGGTCTCCTTCATGTGAGAGTTCTTGAAGGATACCTCCCTTTTAGGTCTGCGGGCCTGTAAGGCACTTTCATTCTTTAGCTTTATAGTTCTATGGAGCTATGAAGTCCTTTTTTTGTCCTACACTTTTTGGTTTGCCAGAAGGTGATCTACTTCCTCAATGGTTTAGGTATACATATCTAACCCTATGTCTTCTTCGATCTACTTTACCAAAGCACTGACTAGTATTCATGCTCACTAAAGTGGGGGAAAAATGTATAGGATCGAATTTGCACCCCTAATGCAAATTCCCCTTTCACCCTTTTCCACTTTAGAAAACCAAATTCAGAGGCTTAATTCCACATAAGCCAGCTATTCAATTTTACACTTGGCACCTATTTTGAGTGTTGGTAGAGGTGTTTCTGTCAGGACAACCCACAAGGCATGGACATTTATGTGGTGTGCTTATGTCCCTAGTAGATTCCTATGTTTGGAGTCAGTAGAGACATTACACTTCCTATTGGAAGTCAAAATGTAACACCTCCCTTCGGCTAGCTGACCCAAATATGGCCATTTGTTCATCTCTCTTCTTCATATTGACCATTCCTTGATCCATTTTCAAGTTTCACCATCTTGAGACAATCTCTCCAAGCATTCTAGCATTCACTTCAAGAATTTCAACAACATTTCACAATCCAAAGCAGCAATCTCTTCACTCCATCACTTCAATAGAGCAAGCATAGGACAACTCCATTACAACAGAGGCTTGAGTTCCTCTCATCCTTCTCCTCCACTCGCCTTGAGCACTTTGGATGAAAAGGTTGTGGAGAGATCTTGGATCAAGCTAGAAAATTATTTATTGTGTAAGATTGTCTTTGTCACCCTTGCAGTAATATACTTCCTTTATCACATTCGCCTTTATGTTTCATATTTCATAGTTGTATTCTACACCTTTAGAAACTCATAACTAGGTTGTTATTCCACTTTTTAGAGGTTAGACCTTGTCTCCCTTGTTTTTTCGCCGTACAAATGCTAGCACACCTGAGAGACACCAATATGTCACACTATCGCCCCAAAACCATGCTTCTATCCTCTAACAGAGAACTATCCAAGATGTAGATTTGACCTTAAGAATTGACTCACCTAGTCTCCTTTTAGCATTCAAGTTTGCAAAGTGATCGAAGGACCTCATAGTTCTCATCATTCTCATTTCACCTATCCTAACATTCCTTTAAACTAAGGTAAGTTAGGGCAGCCTAATGATCTTGACCTTTCATGACCTGGGGCGTTTGAGTGGTCCCTATTATGGCACATTCAACCAATATTTTAATGCATCTGGCTTATCATTTAGTGCATTCAAGGGTTCTATTAGTGCATTCAGTAGTTTCTATAGCACATATAGTAGTTCATTTAGCGCATCTGTGTGATATTTTAACGCATATGGTTAATGTTTTAGTGCATCTGGCTTATTTTGTAGAAATTAAATATTTCAAGAACTGATCAATATTTTTTGTGTTGCAGGTGGTTAATATGCTCACCAAAGAAAAATATCTGATACTTCTAATGGCATTTCCAAGGACTGGAGTTGTTTTATTGTCTTCTTTTGATTAAATTAGGCACTTATTTAATTAGAAGGTTAATGAACACCTTCTTTACTATGCTTGTAAAGTGATAGGCCTATGCTCTCCCCTTCACTAGGTGACCAAAATGCTAGACTCGCTCTTTTATGCATTTTTAACACCTTTAGAAGGCCTACCGTAGTGGAAAAAATTACTCACCCTATAGGAATGACCTAAGTGGGAACAACTAAAGCCAATTTTTCTAACCCACTATAATCAAAAGTGAATTTTGGGAACCCACAATTAAATGCTAGTGTGCAAGATAACCATCCCCAAAGCCTTTGTTCTAAAGGTTGGGAGGTCTCTTGAGGGAGTTTATCATTTGCTGCACCAAACAAAAACCCTTACTATGAACCTTAAGTGTAGAATCTAGCCGAGTTAGTCTTTGAACATTCTTAATATCATGGTGCAAGGGGGGGGAATAATATACCCCCAAGATACTCACCATATAACAATCAAGGATTACTAGCCAAAAGTGGAGGATTTGACTTTGGTTAAGACCCAAGAAAGGAAAAAGCATGGGCACCCTCTAGGGGGTTACATGGTTGTGTGAGCTCACATAGTTTTAAGATGTGGGTTTTGATATTATGAGTGAACCTTGACATTACAAAAGTGTTTGATCTATTTTCTCTTGTGCTATACCTATGGAAATCAAAGGAATCATACTAGATTCTTGAACGTACACTTAATGTTTTAGTTACTGGGTTGGAAACAACTATTTTACAACTTGTTGCTATGTTTGAAGTCATAATCTAGGAAATCATCCATTTAAGAACACCTAATTCACAAAATTTATAGACAATAAAACCAAAAAAATAATCATTAATCAAAAAATTACTCCTTGGAAACATCCATTTCATTGATTAAAAACAAAATAACAAGGTAGACTATCAAAACAGTAGAACACTTTCAGTTTAGTGCAAGCATTCCAATTTTTAGTGCATTTGATCTATTGTCTAGTGCATTTGAGTCATTTTCTAGTGCATTTAGTCCATGTTCTAGTGCATCTTTGGCTTTCTGGCACATCTGTTCCACTTTACAGCGCATTTACTCATCCATCTAGTGCATTTATCTAATAGTCCAATAGAGAATTCAGTTGAAATTAGATTTAGGGGTAGTCTAGTGCATCACTAGCTTGCTTTAGTGCATATATTCCATTTTCAGGTGCATCTGAGTCATTTTCTAGTGCATATAACCCATCTTTTAACATATTCATTCCATGTTCTAGTGCATTTGATCCATTTTCTAGCACGTTTGATCCATTGTTTAGTGCATTGAGTCCATTTTCTAGCACATCTAGGGGACAGTCTAGCACATCCAGACCATCTTTTAGCACATGCATTCCATCTTTTAGCGCATTTGTACCCTATTTTAGTGCATCCAGTTAATTCAAAACTAGAGAGAAAAATTCACTATCTATCAAAAAATTCAACTCACATTTCAGGATCCTTTTCAAAATAGAACCATTCCTTAGCCACAATAGTGTCTTAAACTTGATAAAACTGGTCTTTAAAAGTGAAATTCTCTTAATTAAACTAAGATCAAACACCTTAAAGTGCCTAAATCATCAAACACATCTTTGATTGTTAAGCTAAGTTTCATCATCAGGATTTATCATCCTCCATCACAAAACAAAGATGTATAATTAGACTTAACTTAGTCTCACCAATAGAATTTTTCATTCTATTTGACTTAGTTATTATCCTTGGCACTCTTCCAAACAAATATCCAAGTTTAATGAAAATTATAACACTTGTATGCCCATTTTAACAAGATCACAAAAGCAAAAACTTAAGGAAAATGAAGTTGAAATTCAAAACATCATGGATGAAGGTGAAGAAAATAGATTTCATAGATTCCACCAACTTGAAGGTGATGAAATAACTAAGGAAGACATCCAAACTACACAACAAGATCCTAACTTCCACAAATTCATGGAGAAAGTTTTAGAAAAAGATGGAGAAAAATACCTTTTAATGTTGGCTAAACAAGGTGTAAAATTGCCTAATGACTTTGATGTTACTCAATTGAAAGGATCACCCAAAAGGACTAAAATTGATCCACTAAACATAGATCCAATGGCTTCTTTAACTAATCAAATGATAAATTTCCTACAGTAGATTCAAGACATGCAAAGAGGAACCACAAAAAGATACTTGATACAAGACATCTGCCCATATCCTTGTGATCAAGAAATGAACATGATACCCTTTCCTAAGCATTGTGAATTCATAAAGTATGATAAATATAATGGTAAAACTGATCCTATAGATCATGTGAGGGAGTTTCGAACAATGAGCTTAGATTTTTCACATGAGGAGACTTACTTGATGAGATTGTTCCCATGGAGCTTGGGTTGATAATGTATGGAGTGGTTTTCCAAATTACCCCTAGGAATAAGTCCTTTGAAGAGTTGGTTAACAAATTCATCACTCAATACTCTTACAACATCCAACATGAAATTACCATGAAAGACCTTTGCAATACAAAATAGAAAAAGGGTGAATCATTTCTCATATGTTTACAAAGATGGAGAAAATTGTTTGCAAGATATGCTCGTTCCATACCTAAAAAGGAAAAGATGGAAATCTTCATTGAAAATATAAATGATGAGATGAGTTATAGACTTGAATTGCAATGCCCACCCACCTTTGAGAAAATTATTGAAAATGGAATTAAAATTGAAAAAGCCTTGGTCAAGAGAGGAGTTTTAAAAATCTACAATGAAGGATCAAATAATGCAAAATCTTCCAATCATTACAACAACAATGATAAACCAAAATTCTGGAAAAGAAAGAAAAATGATGGTAATAATGATGCTGCATCTGAAACATAAAATAAAAAACCAGTATTAAACTTGACAGTAGCTACCACCAAGACCAACCAAAACACCATTCAAAATTCCAATCAAAACATCAATCAAAACAATTCTAAATCTAAACCACTACCATATCAAAACCCATCAAATCGAAGAAGATTCACACCTTTGGGATAGTCACTCGAATCAGCATTAAGAGAGCTTCTCACACATAGACTTATAACATTACCAGAAGCAAGAGATTGGGAACCAAGAGTTAAACCATCTTGGTGGAATGATGTATACTACTATGATTTTCATCAAAATAAATGATTGCATGCAATTGAAACATTTGGTACAATATTTGTGGAAGGACCTCAAACTAACAATGATCATGGAGTATTCGAGAATCCTTTGCCAAATTATGAAAAGGGAGAATCTTCTTCTGCAAACAACAAAGGAAAAAATGTGAACTATGTTTATGACACCACTATCCTTCATATTTTTGTAGTTGAAGATGAGAAAAATGACATTAAAATTAATGATAGAAAAAAAGTTGTTGCTGTTGTTAATCAAACTAATAACATTGTTGCAGCTGATAATAAAACTCATGACATTGTTACAACTAAAAATTAGCTTAGTGACATCAATATCAACCGCAAATCAAATGAAATCCATGACATCATACCATTAAATTTGATCACAAACATTGCCGCAACTGATAATCAAATTAATGTCATTAAAATCAAAGAAAAACAAGACCACCAATTAGTTAATGCAACCACAAGAGGGCAGGCCAAAGTAATATTGAAAGGAGCTACATCTAAAACACCTATTGCCCCTTCAACTCAATACAACATAGTTGATCAATTTCAAAAAATCCTAGCTCAAATATCAATATTGGAACTTCTCAAAATTTCTCCAACTCACAAGGAGATTCAAGAACAAGCTCTAGTAGCCACCACAATACCAAATAATCTAGAAGTTTTTCATTTATAGGCTATGATGGGACACTTGACCACACCTCATTTCCTATCATTTTCTGAACATGATGACACATCACTTACCCATCCGCACAATGCTTCCCTCCATATTGAGGTTGTAACTCACAAACACCAAGTCAAATGTGTTCTAATAGATGGTGGAGCAGGTCTAAATATCTACACTTTAAAACTTTTCTATGCACTTGGATATTCATAAAATTCCATTGATGCTAGGAGAAAGATCACTATAAAATCCTATGATGAAGAGAGATCCTCCCACAAACTGATCATGTTACCAATTCAAGTAGGGCCAATTGTGAAAGATATAGTTTTCCAAGTGTTAGACAAGGAGTTTATATACAATATACTCTTGGGATGTCCTTGGATTCATGAAATGCAAGTAGTGCCATCAACATATCATTAATGCTTGAAATTTCCTTTCAATGGACAAGAAATCACCATTTCAGTTGATTCCAACAATCCTCAATATTGCATCATGCTTAAAATGGTCCAAGATTCTTGTGTGCCATATAAAAGATAAGATCACTCTCCTAGTTCATCAAAAATTGAAAGACAACTAAATTTTGTGTCAAAGTGGGTTGAGAAAAAGGTTTAGTCAAAGGACAAAGGAATTGTTAATTTTTCTCCAACAAATTAGGAAAGTCAACTCAATTTATTATCATAACAATCTGAGAAAAATATCTAGTTGAAGGACAAAGCAATGGGTGAATATTCAATTGAGAATTCCTTGTGTCTTTCATAGTTGAAGGACCAAGATCATATGGACAACCATTGACATCAAGACAACAATTCTCACAACCAACTACACTCTTTGATGGTAGATTTGTAAAAGTAGGCACTCCAAAGGATGAATCTAAGGATAAAGACATTTTAAATTGGCTATACAAAGATGACAAAGCATCTACAACAACAACTACTAGCATACATACATAACAATATGGTAAAGGGAAAACAATCTTAGAGAAGATGGGGTATGAAGGAAAAGGACCTATCAGAAAAAGAAAAGAAGGCATTGTAGAACCACTTCAGCCTATCAAAACCAATCTAAAAGATGAGACAAGACTAGGGTATAAGGAAGAAACAAAAGAAAAAGTCAAAAAAAAGTTTGTTGAGAGAATCCTACAATTACAAGCTAGTTTTGAAACATATTCCAATGAATATGAATGGGATTCACTATCTGAGGAGTCTTTTCATGAAAAAGAACTTGATGTGATAAAAAGGTATGCACCCATATGGATGAAGGGATAAATCTCAAGGTCTAGACCTCTTGAATTTGGATCAAAACATATTGATGACTCAAGTGAGGACGAATGCACATTGAGCAAGCTAGACGATTTGGAGGAGAGTAACATCATAAACCTTGATGTTGCTATTGAACACCTTAATATCTCCATCTTGACCCTCACTATCATTGAACCTGACCTATCTGATGAATCTTTACCATTAGTACATCCTTAACTTATTGATTGGGAGCAAACCGAGCCTCTTAATGTCCCTATCTTTTTGAACGATGATGCCATTGTTAAATTCCTTTGTTCTGGCAACCCAGAAATGAGTTCCACCCCTGAATCTCATTACCAAGCTTTAAGCTAGGAGGGTTCCAAATCTCTCAACTACAAAATCAAATATATGAAAAATCAATCTAATGGTGAAAACCATTTATGGTAGTATTAAATTGGGAAAAAGTAAAAATAAAGAACATATACAATGTTGAAAACCTGTCTGAGGCACCGAAGGATGGGAGATTTGACACTCTTCCTAAAAACTATCATGAAAGATCATTAGTATTGGTTGAGATGACTCAATTCATCAACATTGGCACTTCATAGAAAGTAAAGACCCTACATCTAGTAGCCCCCATGACAGAACAAGAAAAACCTGATTTAACCAAGTTCTTTGAGGAAAGATAAATCAACTTTACATGGTCCTACACTAACATGCTAGGCATAGATCCAGATCAAATAATGCACCATTTATCTCTACCACTTGGGGTGAAGCCTATAAAGAAAAAACTGCAAAAGATGCATCCACATATCACCTTGTTGGTGAAAGTAGAATTGAAGAAATTATTAGATTCAATATTCATTCATCCAATTGACTATGCTGAGTGGATTTCTAAAATTGTACCGGTTCTAAACCATATGGAAGCATTAGGATATGTACTGATTTAAAAGATCTCAATAAGGCATGCCCAAAGGATGATTTTCCTTTTCCCAACATTGATATCATTGTGGAATTGGCAAAAAGACAAGCCATGTTATCACTCATGAATGGCTTTTCAAGATACAATCAAATAAAAATAGCACTAGAAGATCAAGAGAAGACAATTTTCACATGTCCATGGGGTAAATTTTGCTGGAACGCCATGCCTTTTGGTTTGAAAAATGTAGGAGCCACATATCAACGAGTGATGACAACCATCTTCCATGACATGATGCACACCTTCATGAAGGATTATGTGCATGATCTGTTAGCGAAATAATTCACCAGAGAGGGACACTTGGAAATCCTAGATAAAATATTCACTCGATTGGAAAAATTTAATGTAAGATTGAACCCAAAGAAGTGTGTGTTTGGTGTGACATCAACAAAACTATTGGGGTACATAGTCTTAGAAAAAGGCATCGAAGCGGATCCTACCAAAATCAAATTTATCATGGAAATGCCACCTCCCAAGAACATCATCCAATGGAGATCTCTACAAGGATGTTTTCAATCTGTTAGAAACCCTAGATCAGACATGCAAACCTAAACACCTTCCACAAAAGAGAAAACATAAAAAAGAAGAACTTTGCATGCGAATGTGCAAAATGATATATTCAGGAATTCAATGTTACAATGAGATGATTTGCTTTATAAAAGCAAAGTATGCAACCCTAATGTTGACCTAAAATTAGCTCAACCTAAGTAAAGTTATGCAAGTGTAATTAAATATTAATTACACTAACACCCACCCATAAGTGCAACTTAGGGAGACTAAATAAGCATGCACCTAAAACTAAGATGAATGCAAGAAATCATGAGTGGGTCCCGACAACAAGGCCTGATCAGGTACCTATATACAAATGCAATAATGAGGTAGAGAAGGACAACCTAGTGGGACAACCCCCCCTACAATGAGATGACTGGTGCAAAGAAGCATTGGAAGAACATTGTAGAGTAACACTAGAACCGTAATCTGGCAAGCAAGGAAAGATACTTCTTTCTACAAGAAACCATATTAGAATCATAATAATGTGATAGTAGACTCGATGCCACGGAACACTCGAAAACACCAAACTAGAACAACCCTGGAATCCATGAAGCAACAGTAGATGAAATGATGATGACAGAATCTGGAAGCCGTGAATCTCGATGCCGATGCCAAACTAAGATTGAAACTCTTCCATGGGGAAAAGTACCATACAGACTCAGGAACAATAACCACAAATTTACTGGCCCTCAAACTAAGATGGATCCGATGCGGATCACTAACCATAGGCTCTCAATCTAAAGTGTGAACCAAAAGGAATCTTGTATGTGTCAAGCTAAGACAAAAATTACCAAAAGAAACTAAGAGACTAGATTACAACCCATGTGAGTTGCCATCAAAACACGATGAAGATTATTATGCAAGAAAGCCCCCTGATGGAACTTTATATCAGTTTGTTTATTACAATCCCCAATGACTACAGAAGGAGATAATGCCTAACATTCATAAATATAAAATGAAAAATAGACCTCAGGTCTATGTAGAGGACTGAACCAGCTTTCCAACGCCGTAAGAATGGGGAAAAAAGGATCACCGAGTCAAAAGATATGCCCTCCAGAGTGAAAACAACAACATTTGAGTTCAAGGACCCACAAAATAAATCTGGAGAAAAATCTAGAAAAACTAAAATGTTGAATAGATCGGCGCTAGAATCAGCTTTCCAATGGTATCTCATTTGCAAAAAATGGACACCGTACGCAAAAAATACGCCCGATTTTGTCAAAGGTGCTCCAGAAAGGCCAATAAGGCCTACAGGTAGCCCAAGGGGCTAAAAATATTCGGCCCCTGGTCCTGCATGCGACCAGGGGCTGGCAGACAAGGGTTGGGGCGGAGCCTCTAGTTCTCCATGTGACCTGCAGGTGGGTTGGAAGGCCGGCCGAGGGCTGGGCGCATAGCGCCTGGTCCCCCATAGGACCGGCGGCCTGGCTGCAAGGAGCCCGCAGGGGCTGAGCTCGGGGAGCGGCGAGATTTGATGGCACCCCCTGGTGGTGGCGGACCAGCGGCCGCCTAGTGGCCACTCGGTGGCCCCTAGGTGGTGCATTTTTTAAAAACTGGAGGCGCAGAAACCAATGAAATGTTTGTTTTTTTTCCTCGATTTTTGAGCAAAAACCTACATCGAAATGCGTGCTGGGGAGGCCGTACGGCTTCCCTGGCAATTTTTTTTTGCATTCCGGATCAACTTCACCAAAATCGACAAAACTAAAGGCGATCTTAGGGTTTTTGGCCGCTACGAACGCAACGGTGACCTCCGTTTTTGCTCAAAATGCTCCAAAAAAATAGCAACCTCCAGAGCTTGCAAAAAATTACCCAACTTGAAACCCTCACAGATCTGGCAAATCATGGCCAAAATCTACAAAATAAAAGCCAAACCTGACTTTTCCCAGCACTTTGAATCCAATGGTGAGGCTTGATCTGATCCAAGACATTGCATAGATGAACTCAAGGCATGAAATCCTTGAGGAACCCCGAACAAACTCTGCAATGAATTTCTCCATAATTTGAGAAGGGGCTACATGTCAAGGCTCTGATACCATGTTAGAGCCTCCAATAGCTCTGATACCATGTTAGAAACCCTAGATCAGACATGCAAACCTAAACGCCTTCCACAAAAGAGAAAACATAAAAAAGCAGAGCTTTGCATGCGAATGTGCAAAATGATATATTCAGGAATTCAATGTTACAATGAGATGATTTGCTTTTATGATGTTTTCTCTTTTGTGGAAGGTGTTTAGGTTTGCATGTCTGATCTAGGGTTTCTAACATGGTAAAAAAATCTATCAGGAGGTTCTTTTCACAACTAGTGGATAAAACTCATCCTTTTAATCATTTGCTACATAAAAATATTTCCTTTAAATGTAACAAAAAATTTGAAGCAGCTTTCAATCAACTAATATAGTATCTAATGTCTCCACCCTGCCTGGTGCCACCTACAAAAGGAAAACCATTATTACTCTACATAGCAACAACTGAAGTATCTTTGGGTGCTTTAAAAGCATAGGAAGACTCAGCGGGAAAAGAAAGGGCTATTTATTACATCAACAGAACATTGAACGGCTATGGAATCAACTACACCTTCATTGAAAAAGCTTGTCTGGCGGTAGTATTTGCTACTCAATAGCTATGGAATTACATGTTAACTCAAACTATTAAACTCATATCTAATATTGATCCATTGAAGTATTTACTCAGCAAAGCTTCCCTAACATGAAGACTAGCCAAGTGGGTAATAATTTTGAATGAATTTGACATCCAGTATGTAGACCAAAGATCCATCAAGGGTTAGGTGATAGCTGATTATTTAGCCAAAGCACCACTACAAGATGATCATCCAATGAGCATTGAATTTATAGATGAAAATTTCCTTACCATGTTAGCACAACAATGGATGTTATATAATGATGGGTCTTACACGTAACTCAGGTCAGGTGCTAGAATCTTGTTTGTCACACCTCAAGGACATACCATCCCAAAATCATACAGACTCATGTTTCCTTGCAAAAATAACATGGTTGAGTATGAAGCATTAATTATTGGCATCAAAGTAGTAGTTGAATGGAAGATCACAACATTGCAAGTCTATGGGGATTCTCAATTGGTCATTAATCATGTCAATGATGATTATCAGAAAAAAGATGAAAAGTTGATGTCGTATAAGAGACTGGTAGATGATTTCAAAAAGTACTTTATTGAGATCAAATTTGAATAGATTCCAAGGGCAGACAATATGTTGGGTCTCAAAAATGTAGGTTTGAACCAAGAGAGGTTGCCAAGCTCTCACAATGCTTTTGGCCAATGTACAAGGCTAATTAATGCAATTGAATCTTCTTCTCTTTAGATTATGCTAGACCAAGGTGTGTGAACCTATGTGGATGATGCTGATTGAAATGTGTTTCTTGATTGAGCAATCTATCCACAGTGGAAAATGGAAGTGAATAGATGAAAATCACTACAACTACTCCTACTCCTACTGCACAAAAGAAAGGATTTGAAAAATTTGTTTTCTATGAAATTTTATCTCTGAGTTGAGGCAGATCAGTGCCTTCTATCCACATGGGAAATGGAGTCAAAAATCATGAATTATGTGTGTTTCCTTCTCTGTCTTAACTCTAGTTTTTAGGCACTTTGAAAATTCTATGACTGGCATAAAACCTCAGTAAATTTATGACTCGCATAAATTATGCTGGGATGTTTCTCTTATCAGGTTCTACTTCAACAATCCAAAAGAAATCCTTAAATCACTATGACTTATTAAAAGATCTTAATTCTGACTTGTAGACACCAATTAATTAAATCACCAAAAATGAGAGTGCATCTTGATAAATCAGAGATATACTTGATATGCTAATTTAAATGATTAAAAGACCTCAAGTTGGAGACAACCAAAATAAAGAATATGAATTTTATACATCACAACAACTGAACACCAAAAAGAAAATCACCAATTAAAAACATTTATCTCCATTGATTCTTTTTTAGGAAAGGCTTTGTACATTATTTGCATTCCCAGTTCATTTATTGGAAAAAATCTAACTACTACCACCCACCGCTTTTTTTCTTCTCTAACTAATTTTCTTAAATATTTTATACATTACATCCCAAGGGTCATGACACTTCAATTTCCCATTACAACTATTTGTATTCGTTAATCAGAAAATAAAATATTTGATTAAGTTGCCTTATCAACAAATCAAATATTTTCAATTATAGTTCTTTTTATTTCTCACTTTAATACTTTTTCCCGCCTATATTTTTCAAATCACATGCTGCAACATAACTTCCTTTACATTTACCACTCTACCACGGTTAAGTGTTTGACTGACCGTGGTATCGTGGTGGTCGGCCTTCACTGTCACCTCTCACCATCAACTGGCTTATCGCGGTCTGCTCATTGCCTCCTCACAGTACCGTGGTGTTTGATTATTCTGTCTCTTTCAATGCTAACCGCTTTACTACGGTTTGCATGTTGACTCACTACGATACCGCGGTGTCTCCTCCTAACCACTGCACTACCATGGTCACTAGCTTGACTATGACTGGTACCGTGGTAGTCACTCTAGAAACTGTTAATTGTTTTGCCTCCGTCCACTGTGCCACCGCAGGTTCCATTTTGATCAGCCACGGTTCAGTGGTAGCCATTTTATATCTCATTGACCGTTAACTCCACTGCTACCTCTGCTGCTAGCTCACCGCCTAGGCTGACTACCCTCACTGACCACTAACTATTTACCATGCCACCATGGTGTATGAATTGACAGTGTGCGGTATAGCAGTAAACCTTATCGTGATAGTGCCTAACCGTCATCGCTATACCGCGAGCCATTTTGCAAAAGGTCATGGTAAAATGGTAAAGGGTGTTAGCGGATGAAATGTGATTAATGTGGAAACACTATAGGATATTTTAGCTTTATGAAAGGTGGTGAAATGAATTTTTATAGAAAGATGGTGAAAATATGAAGTTTAAATGGGTAAAAGACTTTAGGATTTTCATAAAAAATTTGGGTTCTAACACAATAAAGTTGTTGATGCAATGGAAAAAATTGATTCTCTTGTACAGATACCTAAAAAATGAAGCCATTATGAGTTCATGGTCGAAGAAGTGCTTAATCCTACCTATGAAAACCCTGAATCCCAAGTCATATTCCATCTAGTTGACACTAAGTCCTCAAACTATGGGAAGATTATACCTATTTGAGAGATAATACCCTTCCACCTGATGTATCCCAAAATTAAAAATGCAACTTTGTCCGCCAAGCTACCCGACATACCTTGATAGCTGACACACTTTATCATTGAGGTCTTGATGGTACTCTCCTTCATTTTCTAAAACATAATGAATCTGAAATGTCTTCACGTGAGGTTCATGAAGGTATTTGTGGAACTCATTCAAGTGGACTAACTTTAGCTAAGAAACTCCTGCATTTGGGGTATTACTGGTCAAATATGGAGAGGGAGTCTTTTCAAAATTTTAAGAAGTGCCAAAAATGTCAAGTCCATGGAAACCTGATACATGCACTAGCACAAGAACTACAACCATTTGCATCAAAATGGCCTTTTTTTCAGTGGGGACTGGATCTGGTAGGTAAAATTCATCCATCATCATCTAATGGACATAAATTTATCATCACAGCCACAAAGCATTTTACAAAGTGGATTGAAGTTGTTCCCTTAACCATAATTACTGAAAAAAAAATTGTATCTTTCATCCTAAATTACATTATCTATTAGTATGGCATTCCTCAGTCAATTTTCATAGACAATGGTAGACCTTTCAAGAATCAAGATATCCAAGAACTTTGTGAAAGGTTTCATATCTAGCATCAATTTTCCACATTGTACTACCCTCAAGGAAATGGCCGGGCAGAGGCCTCGAACAAAACCATTTTGAAAATCTTAAAGAAAACTATCAATGATGTTGGACATGATTGACACATTCAATTAAACCCTACTTTGTGGGCATACTGAACTAGCATACACACACCAATAGGAGCCACACAATATGCCCTTATATATGGATCAAAATATATTTTACCTATCGAGGTTGAGCTACCACCACTCCGTGTGTCATTAAGGGGGATCATTTCAGAGGAAGATTATAGTGTCTAGGCTTCAAGAGCTAGAATTGTTGGATGAATGTTGTCAACATGTTGTATATCACATGAAAGCCTATCAACATAGGATGTCCATGATTTATAATCACAGAGTAAAACCAAGAACATTTAAAGTTGGTGATTTGGTCCTAAAAGAGAACCCTCATAATCAATAGGATCGTGAAAAGAAAGGAAAATTCAAACCAAACTGGCTAGGTCCCTTCATCATTGTATCAATCTATGGATCTGGAGCCTATCAACTATATATGCTTGAAGGTGATCTGTTCGAGGAATCTATCAACAATCTTCATCTCAAGAAGTTATATACCTAGCTCATCCAGTGCATAGTAAGATTCCTAAAAAAATACAAAAAAAATGAGAAAATTTTCCAAAAAAAATGATCACCCTAATGAAAACCTGGCAAATAGGCATCTTGGTGATAGCAAAAAAATCAAAACAATGGAAAAATACAAAATAATCAGATAAAAGAAAAAATACAAAAAAAATGAGAAAATGTCCTAAAAAAATGGTCACCCTGCTGAAAACCTGGTAAATAGGTGTCTTGGTGACAACAAAAAAAATAAAAAAGAAGTCAAAAATCCAAAAAAAAATTAGAAAATGGAAAAAATATAGAAAAAGTGAAAAATGATAAAATCAAAAAAATCATAAAATCTGAAAAGTGCAATAAAAATAAGTAGTGAAAACCTAGAAACAGGTGCTATTTGTGATAGGTTAGCTTTTTTTTATCTATTTCAGCATGTTTCGATCATCTACTTTCACCATAATTATGCCTATCATTGAAAAAACCTCATGTACATATCCTGGCATTTCGGTCGTGTCTCACCTTGGCTTGGGGGAAAAATCTTAAACTCACTAGGGCAATAAAATTTGAGCTTAAACCAATAGACAAATAGTAGTACAACAAAATGACACACAAAATGATCACAACAAAACTCAACATTCAACATCAACTATCAGACTCTACACAGAAGTAGCCATCCACATCCAACAACAAAATCAATTAATGAAAACAAATCTAAATGGATGATCTTCTTTTGAATCATGATTTTATCACTTTAGCATGAATGTTAAACTATTGTACTTTGACTTATGTTATCATTTCTCTGGAGCAACTCGAGGATGTCATGGACTAGAGAAGCTAGGAAGGAGTATGATTTTTTATTGTTTGTTGTCTGTAAGTTAATCATTACTATTGTGCAAATTGTCATGGGACATGCTCTACAAAGTATCATTGATGACATTCTGAATTTTCATAGGAAAATGATTAACTATTGTCTGTTATGCAAGAAATGCTCAAGTCATCTTGGTTGAATTATGATTAGATGCTTGTGTTAACTTGCAATATCAAAAATCATGGAAGTATTACTCAGGTCATCATGGTCTAATTATACCATCGATGTTTGTACTCACGGTCAACATTTAAAAAGCTCAATAATGATAAAAGCACAACAAATCAACTAAAAAAATGGAAACATTGCATATTTAGACTTGCATGGTTAAGCTAAATTTCATTCATATTAGTTGTTGCATCTACATTTATAATTTTTTGAGGTTGGCCAAAATTTCCAAATAATCTTATCTCTCTAATTAATGGATTGAGTACACTTGACATTAACAAAAAATAGGATCATTCACATATAGTTGCATAAACATCATCATATAATGCATACATTAGGAAAGTATTAATATTGATCATCCATATAACATTAGATAATATATTTGAATTTGAAAAGTACAAAAATAACAAAGTGCATTTGATGCAGGAGCATCCTTGGTTCTTGGCAATCTTGTATCAACAAAAAATATTTTCATTCAGTTTTGTTCTTGTTTTGTTCTTGTCCTTGCTCAAGTTGGTAGATCCGATATTTCTTCATGTTTTCTCACCAGATCTCATGTACTTGTGGTTTCATTGTGGACATGTTCAGTTACCTTACTCCAAGTTTTCAGCTCGATTGGACCTTTTTCCAGAAAGTTGTCGCTTCCGAATTAAGTGATTTTTTTGCACTGGCCCTAGAATAATTTCAAAACCTAACGAGTTTGATTGATTATGGATGTTTCCCGTAGCTTGCAGATCCTCATGGTGTGTTTCTAATTTTTTTGTGGAGTGTCCCTGACCTTGATGTTAGGTCCACACTTCATCATGCACATCTACCATGGAAGAAATTCACATTTGAGTCCAACCTATTCTTGCACATGTTACATTCTCTTCATCGACGATTGTAATGATCTTTGGCTGACGTGGATGTTTCTTCACCCATGGATATGATACAAAGCTTTTAATGAATCATGTGAATGGTAGTGAATAACAACAAAGTAGATGAGGATGCATATAGAATTCGATCTATAATATTTCCGCTCACATGTATGAACACTTTATTTTGAGCAGGTTGTAAGCAGGCCTGTGAGCCGAATCTGTACGCTCGGATGTGGCCAACTATATGTAATTGAATTCCATGATAATAAGAATGTTTTAATCTACATTTTCCTCCAATTTTTTTGTTGTGTTACTCTAGCTGCATGGCCCAGATTGTTCTCTTTGAGGACCCTCCTACTGTGACTACCACTAGATTGGTATCAAAGAAAGGTTTGTTCCTTGTGAGATCGTCAGAGTTTGTGTAGTCTTGTTGAAAATTTCTTGTGGGGTGGAAGAATGAGGATCCAACCTACAACTATAGAAGACTTGTGTAAAGATGGTAGGAAAAAGAAATGGTAGAGGAAATGGAGCATGTGGAAATGCATACCCTGTTGTAATGGAGATGTTGAGAGGAATTTCTACTAGATTGAAAATAGTTGAAATGGCCTAGAGGATAGGTTGACCAGTTGATGATGTGAGTGATGAAGAAGTAGAAGATCAGGAAGAAGTTGCAAGAGAAGAGAAACTTGACCTTGATTAGGGATAAGAAAGGTTCATAAGATCCCTAACCAGACTAAACACTAAACCACATTTCAATCCACTAGATTATAGTGGTAAGTTGGATTCAGATGAATTGCTAGACTGGATAATAGAGATGGAAAAGTAATTTGATTTTGAAGGTACCCCAGAAGATAAGAAGGTGAAATTTTCTTGTACAAAGTTGAGAGGACATGGATCCCTTTGGTGGGAACATTTGTAGATAGATAGGAAAATAAAAGGAAAAGAGAAGATAATATCATGGGATTGGATGGTGAATAAGTTGAAGACAAAATTCATGCCTATTGGCTATTAGATCAATTTATTCAAGAAGTTGCAGAATCTAAAACAAAAGGAATCAAGTGTGATAGAGTATACTAAGGAGTTCTATAAGTTGAACATTAGATCTGGACATTTGGAGGATGAGATTGAGCAAGTAGACAAATATGTAAATGGTTTGAGGTCATCTATACAAGATGAGATCAATTTGATTAAGTTGTTGAGCATGGAAGAAGCATATCAATGTGCCCTAAAAGCATAAGAGAAGCTAAATAAAAGACATGAGCAGAGATAGAGAGGAAGAGGTGGAAGATTTTTTAATGGAGGAGGAAGATAATCTTCTCCAAATCAAAGAAAGGATAAGGAGGTTGGTAAGAATGATAATTCATACCGAACAGGTGATGGAAACTCTTATCAAAGAGGAGGATATGGTGGTTACCGAAATAAAGGATATAGAAAAGATGATAGAGGACAAGAGAAAAGAGTATTCAAGGGAACTTGTTTCAAATGTGGTGGAGAAGGACATAAAGCCTTTGAATTCAAACAAGGAGAGACAAGTAGAAATATTGAGAACAATAGAAGAAAAAATTTTATTGAGGAGAATCATGTTGGATCACCTAATCAACTGAAAGAAGGAGAAGTGTTGGTGAATAGGAGAGTATTGTGTGAAAGTGAACTGGAGAAAGAATTTGTTTCAGACCATATGCAAGGTAGCTGATAAATATTAAAAAGTAAACATTGATAGTTGAAGCTCAGAGAACCTAGCTTCTAAACAAATGGTGACCAAATTAAAGTTGGAAAGATTAAAACACCTGAAGCCCTACTAGATAGCCTGGATTCAAGATGAGCATAAGATACTGGTAAGTGAACAGTGTTTGGTTAAATTGAAGATAGGAAATTATCATGATGAAGTTTTGTGTGATATCATGCCTATGGATGTATGCCATATTTTGTTGGGAAGACCTTGGAGGTATGATAGATAGGATATTCATGATGGAAAGAAGAACATATACACTATTGTTGCTAATGGGATGAAAAAACTTTGTTACCCTTGGAGGATGTTCCTAAAGTTGAGGTTTGCATGATTGCTAGAATTTGTTTGGTTGATGGAAGGAGATTTCTAGATGGACTGAGATATGAGAACATGTGTTATGTCTTGGTTCCTAACAAGGTGGAAGACTTGAAGAATGTACAAGGAAAACCTAAGTTGATATAGGAATTGCTGGCAGAATATGAAGCTATCATTTCAGATATTGTACTTGATGGATTTCCACCTATAAGGAGTATTAGTCATTGCATGGATCTGATTCCTAGAGCTAGTTTACTTAATAAAGTAGCACACCAGATGAAAATGATAGAGAATGAAGAATTGAATAGACAAGTGCAAGAGATGTTGATGAAAGGTCTGATCAGAGAAAGCTTAAGTCCTTGTGCAATACCTATTGTATTGGAACCTAAGAAGGATGGAGAATGGAGGATGTGTATAGACTCTAGAGCCATAAACAACATCATAGTGAAGTATAAATTTCCTTTGCCCTAGATGGATGACATTATGGATTTTTTGAGTGGAGCTAAGTACTTTACAAAGATAGATTTGAAGAGTGGATATCATTAGATCAGAATCAGAGAAAGAGATGAGTGGAAAACAAAATTCAAGACAAATGAAGGATTGTATGAGTGGGTGGTGATGCTTTTTGGATTGAAAAATGCACCAAGTACTTTCATGAGGTTGATGAATGAGGTATTGAAGAAATTCTTCGGTAAGTTTCTAATTGTCTATTTGGATGACATCTTGATTTTCAGTAAGACTAGGGAATAACATTTGTTGCATATAAGACAAGATTTGCAAAGGTTGAGAGAAGAGAATTTGTTGATAAACATCAAGAAGTGTAGTTTTATGAAGGAGGAATTGGTATATCTTGGGTCTGTGATATCTGTGAATGGATTGAAGATGGATCCTAAGAAGGTAAGAGCAATTATTGAATGGCCTACACCTCAAAGCATTGGAGAGGTAAGATAATTTCATGGATTGGCTAGTTTCTACTGAAATTTCATTAGGAATTTCAGTTCTATTTGCATCAGGAGTTCTATGCCATAGTTCAAGCTTTGAAGAAGTGGAGACATTAATTGTTGTCTAAGGAGTTTGTGTTGTATACAAATCATCAGGCTTTAAAATATTTCAACAATCAAGGTAAGTTGAATCAGAGACACATGAGATGGGTGGAATTCTTGCAGAGTTACACTTTTTTTTTTAAACATAGGAGTGGACAGTCAAATAGAGTTGTTGATTCCTTAAGTAGGAGAAGGAATTTGTTGGTAGGAATGAGAGTAGAGACTTTAGGATTTGATGAATTAAAGAACTTGTATGAGGAAGACCTAGATTTTGCAAAACCTTGGAAAGCTTGTAAAGAACTAGTCTTGGAGGATATAAGTAAGTGGTTGGATTATTTCATTCAAGAGGATATGTTGTTAAGAGGAAATCAGTTGTGTATACCCCGAAGCTCAATGAGGGATAACTTGGTGAAAGAGAAACATGGTGGAGGATTGGCAGGACACTTTAGAATTGATAAGACAATGGAATTGGTAGGTGAGAATTAATTTTGGCCTCAGATTCATAAGAATATTAGGAAATTTTTGCAAAGTTACAGAGTTTGTCAAGTTGCAAAAGGGAGTAGTCAGAATGTTGGACTATACAAACCTTTGACAGTTCCAGAAAGACGTTGGGAGGATATCAACATGGATTTCATACTTGGTTTGTCAAAAACACAAAGAGGTAATGATTCTGTATTTGTGGTGGGTGGAAATTTTTTCAAGATGGCACATTTCATACCTTGTAAGAAGACAACATATATAATAAATGTAATAAATTTATTTTTTGAAGTAGTTAGATTGCATGGTGTACACATCTAAAAATGGTCAAGGTTAATCAAACCTATTAATTAATTAAATATGAATTATTTAATTAATATTCTTAAGTCATCTACATATAAATAAATTTAATTATTTATTTATATTGTTCATTTTTCCAATTCTTCTAGTTTAATTAAATAAATAAGTTTATTTAATTATTGTTATCTTTCTCTTAATTAATTAAATAAATTTCACAATTTATTTATATTAATTATCACAAATTTAAATGATATTCTTCTTTTCTCCATAAATTAATATTTCCAATATATAATTAAATGCTTTCTTTCTAATCCTTTATTCTTTTCCACTTAATTAAATATTTTCAGTATTTAATTAAAAGCTTTCTTCCTCCATAATTAAATATTCTAAAAATACTTAATTAGAAACTTTCTTCTTCTCATAGTTAATTAAGTATTTTATATATTTAATTAAAGCACTTTTTATTATCTGTCACACATAATTAAATATTATTTATTTAAATTATGGAAACATCTTCCATCTTTCTCTTAATCTTCCATGTTTTTTACCAACTTCTTGATCTCTCACTGTTCATCTTAACAGGTTTGAACTCAACCGTTGATCCTTGCCAACTAGATTCTGGCCTTCAAAAATCTATAAATACAACCCTCTTATGAGTTGAGAACACACCTCGAATCTTAGATTTCATACGTAGTTACTATAGTTGCATTTCAATATTATCAGCATCATAGCATTTCAAATTCATAGCTTAAATCATATAGTCATGAACATGCATTTTCAATTAATCTCATTCTCCTAAGCTACCATTTCAACAATTTGTTGCTTACACAACTGAGAGCCAACACCTTTAATCAAATCCTTGGAGATAGAGGATGATGGGACAAATTTGAAGAATTTGTTAGAGTTTTTGTTTATGCTTTTTAATTAGTTTTCTTTCAATACAATGTCTTATCGGTGTGTTAGTTTACTGTTTAGTTAATCCACATTTTCTGACAACACATTTTTGGCACCCACCATGGGGCATCCCCCCGTTTTAATCTTTTCATTACATAAATTTTTTGACAGGTGACGGATTGGAGTTGTGCTTCGGTGCATATGAGCTTTCTTTCGATGCATAGACAAACTATTTCAACGCATCCCTAAACTATTTCAGCGCATCCAGAGACTGTTTCGGCACATTCAGTGACTATTTCGGCGCATCACATATTGATCTTTCAGTGCATTCAGTAACTGTTTTGGCGCATTGGGGACCTATCTTAGCGCATATAGGGGGTTTGTAAATAAAAATTTTGATTCTAACGCCATCCGCGGATAAATTTTTTTCTTAACTCATGTAGGGGGTTTGTAAACAAATTTTTTAATTCTGATGCCATCCGCAGACAAAAAATTTCATTTTAGTTTTTATTTTAAGAAAAATGAACCAACCCTAGGATAGAAATTTAAAATTTGGAATCTATCAATCCTAGGTTAGTCACCATACATTATTTTTTTGTAGTTAAAATGAACCCCATGCCTATTGTGAAGCAACATCTTCACTTAGTTTAGATCATTGTCATTTGGTGCTATAAATAGAACATTGTTTGCTTTGTCTGTAGCAATAGGTCTATGCTCTCCCCTTAACTGGGTGACCAGAATACTAGACTGCCCTTTTATTTTCCTGCAATGTTTATGCTTTATTACATCCTTTAGAGGGCCTGCCATAGTGGGAAAAAGTACTCACCCTACGAGAATGACCTAAGTGGGAACAACCAAAGCCAGGTTTTCCAACCCACTATAATCAAAAGCAAATTCGGGGAAAGTCCACAATTTGACAACAGTGTGCAAAGATAACCATTCCCAAAGTCTTTGTTCTAAAGATTGGGAGGTCTCTTGAGGGATTTTATCTGTTGTCATGCCGAACAAAAACCTTGACTACGAACCATAGT
This sequence comes from Sequoiadendron giganteum, assembly GCA_007115665.2. Taxonomy (NCBI): domain Eukaryota; kingdom Viridiplantae; phylum Streptophyta; class Pinopsida; order Cupressales; family Cupressaceae; genus Sequoiadendron; species Sequoiadendron giganteum. Next base: position 431,854,170 of record CM021103.1, read on the forward strand.
GTAGAAATCTAGCCGAGTCAGTATCCAAACATCATTTTAATCACAGTGCAAGGGGAGGGAAGAATCTGCCCCCAAGACACTCACCATATAATTGCCACAGATTGTTTGCTCAGGGGATTCGGTATCCACTGCCATCACCTTGAGTACGCACCTAGAAAAGACAAAAACATGGGCACCCTCTAGGGGGTGACATGGATGTGTGAGTCAATGCGATTTTAAGCTGTGGGCTATGATTACTATGATGACCCATTTGACAAATTAAGAGTGAGTCTGACTGAAGTGCGTATTTTGTTCAAAACTTATGAAAATCTCAAGAACATACACTCTTTGTTTAGATTTTAGGATTAACAAAATAATTGTCTGCTTCTCTATGTTATGTTTTTCATATTTAAATCAGACTAAGATCATCCAAAAATATCAAACTGTCCAAACATGTCTGTCTCAGAAGTCTAAACGGATAATTTAGCGCATCCCTGGTCTATTTCGGTGCATTGTTGCTATGTTTCGGTGCATTGCTGCTTTGTTTCAACGCATTGTTGCTCTATTTCGGCACATCGCTGCTCTGTTTCAATGCATCTGTGCTCTGTTTCAGCACATCTGTGCTCTATTTTGGCGTATTTATGCTTTGTTTTGGTGTATCCATGCTCATTTTAGGCGCATCCATGCTTTGTTTTGGTGCATCTATGCTCTTTTTTAGTGCATAGGAAGTCTATTTTGGCACATTCAGGTTCTATTTTGGTGCATGTATTTTCCAAACCTAGGTAACTTTCTGACATTTAGAAATCAGTCATCTCAGTCTAAGTCTCATCCATGCTCAGAGTTGGGAAGTCTACAACTTTTGCTAAGAAGTCTCTAGAAAGAAAAATTAGAAAGCCAAAGAAATCCCTCGGTTATAAGAAGTTTTTGAAGAAGAGGAAATTTCTATACCAAAGTCGAAAGGTCTTGCTTGAACATAGGACCTTTATTCATTGATATCATGACTATATTAGAGGTTTCACTAACGATTATGTTGTAGAACCTTTATACTCACAAGCCTTTTTTCAAAGAAGAGCCTTGTCTCAAAGGCACAACCATAGTCAACGTATTTGTTCTTCTTATATTCCCCAACCTGCAATTACGTACGCTACTCATCCTGATCAAATTCTGCAATAGAGAACTCAAACACATTAGGCATCCATCAAATCCATCTTTTTACAAAGCTACGATCAAACCTCACAAAGTGAAAAATCATCTTTATTTTTTATCTTTAGTTTAATTCCCACAAACAGGATTTTCATCCTTCTAATCAGGGAATCATGAGCTAAAGATTAAAAATCTTTTAAAGTCATAGAATCTTCATTCTATCTTGACTTTCATATCCATCAACATTGCACTATTTCATTCTTTTGATCAAGGTTAGTAGAATTTGAGTGAAGCTTATGCCTATTGTCACGAGATCTCAAAAGCACATAGAAAAAGATGAAAGAGAAAGTACAGTAAGAAAAAGGGGTGATAATAGTGAGAGGGAAGAGATCCCCTATCACAACTCAAATACTGAAGAACTAATGGAAGAAAAACTCCAAGAAGCCGAGCAAGATCCCCTATTCCATACTCTTCTAGAAAGGATTTTAGAATGAAACAAGGAAAGATATTTCCTTTCATTAGCTAATCAAGGAGCTAAGTTGCCTGCTGATTTTGACACAGAAGGGATTAAAGAAAATCCTAAAACTCCTCCTAATGATTTTAGTGCCCTTATTCAACAGATCTAGGAATTACAAGGGAAAATAAAAAAAATGCAAGGGGGTACCACAAAGAAGTATGTTTTGGATGACATATGTCCTTATCCTTTCGATAGGAGTCTTCGAATGACTCCTTTTCCAAAACATTGTGAAATCCCTAAATTTGATAGGTATAATGGGAAAACTGACCCCATTGAACATGTGAGGGATTTTTGAAATATGAGCTTAGAATTCGCTCATGACGATACCTACTTAATGTGATTGTTTCCACAAAGTCTGGGTGGACAATCCATGGAGTGGCTTTCAAAGATCACTCCGCCCATCAAAACCTTTGAGGAGTTAATAAAAAAGTTTATATCACAATACTCTTACAACATCCAACACCAGATAACCATGCTTGATCTTTGTAAGGTGAAACAAAAAGTAGGGGAATCCTTCACTAGATTTTTGCAAAGGTGGAGAAGGGTATTTGCTAGATACTCTCGCCCTATTCTTGAAACAAAAAAGATGGATATCTTTATCGATAGTCTGAATCAAGAAATGAGTTACAGACTAAACCTTCACTATCCTCAATCATTTGAAAAATTGATTAAAAATGAAATTACTATTGAAGGTGCTTTGATCAAGCCTGGAGTTCTGAAAATTGATAAAGAGGGTTCAAATTCATACAACAACAACAACAACCATAATAACAACAATGACAAGTCACGATTTTGGACTCAACATAAAAGTGTCATGAATGATGGGGTAGTAGATGCTAACAATGTGAATGTGAAGCCTATCATCCTTAATCTGTTAGGTGTTGAACATAGCAATAGTACAGGAAATTCTAATACCCAAGGCAATGTTTCCAATCAAGGGAATGCAACTAATAATCATGGAAATAATTCTGGCAATAATCAAAATTCAAATATGCCTAGATCTTCATATTTTTTGAATCGACGGAGTTTCACTCCCTTGGGCCAATCTTTGGAATCCATTCTCAAAGAGTTATTGAATCAAAACACTATTAAATTTCCACCACAAAGAGACTATGATCCTTGAGTTAAACCACCATCGTGGAATGACTCACACTTTTGTAATTATCATAGGTGCAAAGGTCATAAGACAAACAATTGCCAAGGGTTAAGGAATATTGTTCAGGATTTGATTGATAACCATACCATCACGGTTGAGGGACATAGTGCCAATAATTACTACCAAGCATTCAAGGATCCTCTCCCTATTTATCAAAAAGGAGAATCTTCGAGTGACAAGGGAAAGAATGTTAATTATGTCCATGAAGTCATTATCAAGCATATTTATACTAACGATTAGCACATCAATGCTATCTGAATCAAAGGTAAGCAAGAATATTGAGAGGTCAATGCTATGACAAGGGGACAAGCCAAAATTATTATGAAAGGAAGCTCATCTAAAGCGAAAATTCCCCCTCCAAGTCAATACAATTTGGTTGATCAACTACGAAAAACATCAGCCCAAATTTCTATCTTGGAACTTTTAAAGTTATCACTTGCACATAAGGACATTCTGGAAAAGGCCCTGGTTGATACAACTGTATCCTCTGATCTGGATATCAATAAATTTCAAGCCATGGTGGGACACTTGTCCTCATCCACATGTTTAGCCTTTACTGAAAAAGATGACTCGTCCATAACCCATCCAGATAATTCATCACTCTACTTAGAGGTCATGGTTCACAAAGCCCACATTAGACATGTCCTCATAGATGGGGGAGCCGGATTAAACATTTTTACTTTGAAATTGGTCCTAGCTTTGGGATATTCAACAAAATCTATAGATCCATGAAGGAAGATTATAATCAAGGAATATGATGATGAGGAAAGGACTTCCAAAGGCCTCATCATGCTACCAATCAGAGTGGGACCTATTGTGAAGAATAGCTTTTATCAGGTTCTAGATCAGGATCTAACTTATAACATACTCTTGGGTCATCCATGGATCCATGACATGCAAGCTATTCCATCTACTTATCATCAATGCTTGAAGTTTCCATATGATGGACAGGAAGTAACAATACCTGCTGATCACATTAGCAGTCAAACTTGCTCTAACCTAAGAGCAACTCAAGACACACTCGTCCCACACAATAGAGGGGCCTTGGCCATCTCTACCTCCAAGAACAATGAACAAGCAAGTGAAATGATAAGTAATTTTGGCACCGAGCTAAAATTGAAAGATAATGGAGTGGGAGAATATTCTTTATCTCTCTCCAATTTACCTATATCTCCAAGATCCCATGGTCAACCATCAACATCCATACAATAAGCTACACCAGCTTTAGCCTCAACTTCAGTTCCCATCACCAAGTTTAATGAGATATTTATCAAAGAAACTAAAATAGAAGATAGAGTTATCCTTGATTGGCTCTATAAAGATGAAGAAGAATCAATACAACATGTCAAGTTACCCACATAATAGTATGGAAGAGGTTACACTATCATGCAACAAATGGGTTATGAAGGAAATGGCCCTATTGGTAAAAGAAAAGAGGGTATTGTTGAACCTGTCCAACTAAAAACAATGCACCCAACTAATAAAACTGGGTTAGGATATGGTGAAGATACAAAGGAAGAAATAGTACAAAGAATGTCTAAAGAGGAGTTAGCTGAAACAATCCTGAGAATTCAAGCAAATAATTTTGACATTGACTCTAATGAATATGAATGGGATGACTTCTCTGATTACATCCTAAAAATCGATCACGAATCAAGAGACCGATTCAATTCAAAGTGAAATAGATCATTCACATGAGGATACCATCCTAGACCTCCCCTATAATGATGTTAACAATAGCATCATGACACTAACAACCAGTGACCTTACTCATCCTAATGATCCATTTCCTTTGGTCCATCCTGAACTCATTGATTGGGAACAAATCACACCTATTGATGTCCCAACTTTTCCCAATGACGAAACCATCATAAAATTTCTTTGTTCATCCCAACCAGAAACAAGTTCCACCAGGGAATCACAAGATTAGAGTTTTCGACAGGAAAGTGCCAAGTTTCTCAGCTATGAAATAAATAATATAAAAGAAAGATCTAATGGTGAAAACCTAACAAAGGCAGTGTTAGATCAAAAAAAGAGAAAAATAAAAAGTGTATCCAATGGTGAAAACCTTTCAAAAGGACTAGAGGATGGGAAACTTGACACTCTTTCAGAGCATTATCAGGAAAGGTCTTCCATTCTAATCAATCCAATAGAGGCACTTAATATAGGTACTACAGAAAAGCCCAAAGTCTTGCAATTGGTTGTATCTCTAACAAAAGAGGAAGTATCTAGATTCATAGAATTTCAAAAGAATAATCAAATCAGTTTTGCATGGTCCTACATAGATATGCCTAGATTAGATCCAGATCTCATCATGCATCATCTATCTATTATGCCGGGGGAAAAACTTGTGAAGCAGAAACTCAGAAAAATGCATCCACATGTTGCATTATTGGTTAAAAAGGAATTAAAGAAGATTTTGGATGTTGGATTCATCCGGTCCATGGACTATGCAAAATGGATCTCCAATATCGTACCTATTTCAAAGCCAGATGAAAGGATTAGAATTTGTACAGATTTCAGGGATTTGAACAAAGCCTATCCTAAAAATGACTTCCCTTTGCCAAACATAGATATGATTGTTGATTTGACTGTTGTACATACAATGTACTCATTAATGGATGGATTTTTAGGATACAACCAGATCAAGATTGCACCAGAAGATTAGGATAAAATAGTGTTCACATGTCCTTGGGGTACCTATTGCTGGAATGTAATGCCATTTGGGTTAAACAACGCAGGAGCTACATACCAGCAAGCAATGACAACAATTTTTCATGATATGATGCATACATTCATGGAGGATTACGTTGATGATATTCTTGCCAAGTCTAACACTAGAGAAGGACACATCAATATCTTATCTAAAATTTTCAAAAGAATGGAACAATTCAAAGTGAGACTTAATCCAAAGAAATGTGTCTTTGGAGTGAAATCTGAAAAGTTATTAGGTTACATTGTATCAGAAAAGGGAATTGAAGTGGATCTAGCTAAGGTACAAGAAATTCTTGATACACCACCACCAAGAAACATTAGTCAACTATGCTCTTTGCAGGGACGGTTACAATCCATTCGTAGATTCATTGCTCAACTGGTGGATAAAAGTTTACCATTTACACATCTCTTACACAAGAATGTTCCATTTAAGTGGGAACAAAAATGTGAAGCAACATTTGATCAGATAAAGCAGTATCTCATGAATCCACCAGTGCAAGGTGCACCCCTCATATTATATATTGCTGCCATGAAAGTGTCTTTAGGAGAATTATTGGCACAGGAAGACAATTCTGGAAAAGAGCGAGCAATTTATTACATCAGTCCAACCTTGACAAGTCATGAGCTAAATTACACCTTCATTGAAAATCCTGACTAGCGGTAGTGTTCACTTCTCAAAAATTATGACACTACATGCTCACTCATACAGTAAAGCTTGTGGCTAAGATTGACCCACTCAAATATCTTCTAAGTAAGGCAACCTTAACTGGCGAGTTGGCTAAATGGTTTATGATCCTAAGTGAATTTGATACTCATTATGTGGATCAGAAAGCTATCAAGGGATAGGTAATTGCAGATCAATTAGCGGAAGCACGACTACCAACAGAACACCCAATACACATTGATTTTCTTGATGCCGATGTATTCACAATAATTATCCAGCAGTCATGGGCACTCTACTTTGATGGTTCTTACACTCAACATGGTTCAGGAGTTGGGATTCTTTTTATTACACCTCAAGGAAATACAATTCCAAAATATTATCGGCTAATGTTTCCTTGCACAAAAAATGTAACTGAGTATGAGGCATTAGTAATTGGAATCAAAATTGCAGTAGACTGGAAAATCACAGAGCTTCAAGTTTTTGGTGATTCCCAACTTGTTATAAATCAGATCAATGATGAATATCACACTAAATATGACAAGTTGATACCTTACAAAAGAATGGTGGATGATTTCAAGAAATAATTTCTTAATATCAAGTTCATATAGATTCCATGCATTGATAATAAAGCAGCAGACACAATGGAAACAATCGCCTCTCTACTTCAGTTGATAGAGAATCAAACACGGTATGATTTCCTGGTGGAACAATTATCTTCTCCCACCTATGACAATCCTAAAACTTAAATCATTTGCCATCTAACCAGTTCTGATTCTCCCTTGTATGGCCAAATTTACACTTACCTAAAGGATACTATTTTACCCTTAGACTTGTCTAGAATCAAAAAATAAATTTCATCTATCAATCATCCTATTACACCTTAATTGCTGACATCTTATATCAACATGGTCTGGATGGTACCCTCCTGAGATGTCTCGAACATGATGAATCTGAAAAAGCCTTACAAGAGGTACATGGTGGAATTTGTGGGACACACTCAAGTGGACTAACCTTAGCAATGAAACATGATCGATTGGGTTATTACTAGCCGACCATGGAGAAAGAATCATTCATCTTTGTGAATAAATATGCAAAATGTTAGATTCATGGGAATCTCATTCACGCTCCTGCTCATGCATTACAACCTTTCACCACAACATGGCCTTTCACTTAGTGGGGATTGGACTTGGTTGGCAAGATACACCCATCATCCTCAAATGGACATAAATTCATCATTACAGCCATTGAGTATTTCACTAAATGGATTGAAGTTGTTCCCCTCACAACTGTTACTAGCAAACAAATCTCTTCATTCATTTTGAACTATATCATCTGTCGATATGGTATTCCCAATTCTAATATCACAGACAATGGAAGACCCTTTAAAAATCAGGATGTCGATGAGTTGTGTGAAAGATTTTGCATCCAACACAGGTTCTATACACCTTACTATCCACAACGAAATGGTCAAGTTGAAGCTTCAAACAAATTTTTTTTGAAGATTTTGAAGAAGACAGTAAATGACATAGGTCATGATTGGCATGTCTAATTAAATCCAGCATTATGGGCATACAAAACAAGTATTCGCACACCAACAAGAGCTACCCCTTATGCTTTGGTCTATGGAGTAGAAGCTATTTTACCACTAGAAGTCGAGATTCCCTCACTTCGAGTATCACTAAAAGGGCTAATCAATGTTGAAGACTATAGAGTATTGAGGTTGCAAGAGCTAGAACTACTTGATGAATGGCGTCAAACTGCAGTTAATCATTTGAAGGGATATCAACAAGTTATGTCCTGTAGCTACAATCACAGAGTCAAACCATGAACTTTTCAAGTGGGTGATCTAGTTCTCAAAGAAAACCCTCATAATCAACAAGATCGAGAAAAGAAAGGCAAGTTCAAACCTAATTGGCTGGGGTCATTCGTTATCATTGCAGCATATGGATCGGGGGCATATCAGTTGTCAACTATAGAAGGGGACCTGTTTGAAGATTCAACCAACAACATTCATCTGAAGAAGTTTTATGCCTAAGAAAATATCAAAAACAATATAAACAGTCCTGAGAAAATATCAAAAACAATATAAACCATCCTAAGAAAATATCAGAAACACTATAAAAATTCCTAAAAAAAATACAAAAAAATCAAAAAGAGCAAAAGTACAAAAAAATCAAAAAGAGCAAAAATACAAAAAAATCAAAAAGAGCAAAAATACCAAAAAAATCAAAAAAATAAAAAAATAAATAAAATCATTTCCTTGATGAAAACCTGGAAAACAGGTGTCTTGGTAATAGCAAAAAAATCATAAAATCAGGAAATGGTGCAATAAAAACAAATGGTGAAAACCTGGCAAACGTGCATTGTTTGTGATTTTATTTGGCTCTCTCATCTATTAGGGATTCCTTCTATCCATTTTGTCATCAGCATCACACACATGCCTCGCCATCATAGTTTACATCACATCATCTCCTTGAAGCGACAAGGACCTCATCATGGCTTGAAGAATTAGGGTCATCCTTAGCAGTAGTTGTGTCTGGCAAGAGTCAAACTACAAGGTCACTAGGGGGAAATTCACTTCTTGGAGCTTTTTTGAGAAAATGACATGTGTCTAGAATCAAGTATCAGGAAATAACAAACTTGTCCAACTACAATGAGGCTGCACAACTGTTTTGATAAATGAACAAATTGGATGATCTTAATCTAAATAAAATGAATGATAAACTTAAAGCAATAAGTTACAATTGTTGTTTTGATATTTGATGACGTCATGTCTTTGGAGTGATTCAATGATGTACTGAACTAGAATCACAAGGAAGAAGTATGATTTTTCTTTGCTTGTTGTCTATAAACTACTCATTAGTATTGTACAAATTTGTTGCGGGACATGCTCTACAATGTATCATTGATGACATTTCAGAATTTTCATAGGAAAATGGTTAACTTTTGTCTGTTTATGCAAACAATACTCAGGTCATCTTGGTTCAATTATACCTCGATGCTTGTATTAATTTGCTATATCAAACATCATGAAAGTAGTACTCAAGTCATCATTGGTGCTAACATACCCTTTGATGCTTGTACTAACTTTCAACATATCAAAAGGCTCAATGATGAAAACCAAGCACAACATGAAATGGCAACAAGGAGAATAGTTCATTACTACATTTTAGGACTACATAACTCATTTTCATTTTTGGGGCTATTTAAACAGATTTTTGAGGGTTGGCCAAATTCTTGGGTATCTTTTCAGACAATGATTGCATACACCTAAACATTTATTACATCTTATTCCATTATCACTCATTCCATTTCACCAAAACTCATTTAGGGTATCATTATTATTGCATTTACATTTTGCATCATCATTTCATTATTAGTTCATCATTTACACCTGTAAAGAAGCTATCTGAGCCTACTGCTATTGTGAGGGAAAACAAATATAAACATGTTGTTGTGTTGCAGCCACAAGGGATCTCCTCCTATGAGGCACTTTGAGATCTAATGCTAGTCCACCTCTACCACCCCTATCTCCACCACCTCCATCACCATCTCTATCATCTCCATCACCATCATCTCCATCATCACTTCTCCCTCCCTCCTCCTTCTCCTCACCTCCTCCACCCCTCCTCTATCTCAGTGCATCATCATCTAACGAAGGTATTGGCTCATCCAAACTGGATATCCTCGGGAATGGATGTTAAAAGAAATAGTGTGCATACTCATTTGACATTGCAACCTCGGTAATCTTTGTATGGTACTCCCATATAACTTCTTGTAATCTGAGGTGCTCCTCACATGTTGCATCATATGATTAAATAGGCCCCCACTCTAGAATGTCTTATCATTGGTGTGCATACAAAGAAACTCCTTGGGGCATACCCTATACTCACCCATTCTATCAAAGCACTCTCCCAAGCAAGAACCTCTCAATAATTAACAACATTCTCCAAATAAAATATCTAGCAGTGCACACATATGGCATCTCTATGTCATCCTCCGACCACTACATACAGTCTACAAATGGCCTCTAGCTCATGGTATCTAGATCATCCAGCACCTTTCACTAATACTCTAATTTTCCTAGCTTATGCTAGACAATGAGACCTTTATAAACATGAACATATGGTCGACCAATCGGATGTTGTCTATCAGCCACTAGACAAGTGACAACTATATGCTCCCATGCACATATCTATAATAGTGTAACCCTAACCAAAAAACTGGCCCCTCTGAGATAAACCACCTAATGAAGGTCATGGTAAACATGTGCAAGCATGCAGGATCCCCATGCATATCAAGTCCTTTGTGTAGTCATGCTCTTCAAAATTTGACCCCAACCGACTGAGATTCCCTTTGACCTATGGTCAGGAGATAGAAATCCTTTGATAAACCCAACAAGAACACATGGCAGTGTCCCATATGCATCGACCATCTCAAGCCATTAAATTGAATAGCCACAAATTTGGTCATCCTGGAAGACTCTTCATAGTGCATCAGTCCCTCCCTGCTCATTGGAATCAAAGACAACTAGCTTCCTAATGACTGGAATCCATAGAATCTGATAAACATCCTCTGGTGCGACTGCCATCTCACTAATAGCCAAATGAAAGGTGTTATGATCATTATGCCATCTCTCTACCAAAGAGGTCAAAAGTCCCCTATTAATCCTACTGTTGGGGCATATCTAAGAAAGAGTTCAATCCACATCATCTAATCACATCAAGATTAGCTTGCACCAGATGTGGAATCAAATCCCAAGTCCTTGGGAGATGCTCCCATAACATCAAAAATTGTCGAAGGCTCTTATCATCATAACATATCACAAATCAATCAACATCAATCAGCCTATCAATCTAATCAGCTTTGATGAGATATTGATTACATCTCATGAGCATCCATCAATGATTGTCACCTATCATGAGGTCAATCATCAATCTATCATGAGGTCAATCATCTTTATCCTATCATTGAATCTCACCTATCATGAGATCAATCAGCATATAATCTATCAAAATCATCAAATCAATAGTTGACGTGATCAACAATCATCAAAATCAAGGAGTCTAATCTAAAATTCATCAATCTGGTCTAAATACGCTGAAAGAATGCTTCAATACACTAAAAACATAGATGCACTAGATAATTCTATCAATGCACCATAATAGGGTTACTATGCATTAAATTACCCAATGCACCATCAAAACTCATCAATGCACTATTTTACTACATCAATACGCTACAAATTTGACCTAGTTGCGTTGGTGTAGTCATGGTAGGAGGGTCCTCAAAGGGAAAAATTTGGACCATGCAGCAAGAGTTACACAAAATAATCCACTTAGATAATGGAGGAAAATCTAAATTCAAACATTCTTATTATCAAAAAATTTAGTTACAATCAACTGACAACATCTGGGTTCACAGATCGGGCTCACAAGCCTGATCCAACATGCTTGAAATATAGTATTCCTATATGCTCCTTAATGCAAGCCAAAATCTTACATATCAAATCCCATATTCATTCTACTTGCTATCCTAATGACCTATTAAAATGATTTATATCACATACGAGATCTATAATCATCCACGTCGGCCAAAGATCATTACAATCTTCGAAGAAGGAAACGTAACGTGCATGAAATAGGTCAGCCTTCAATTTGAATTTCTCCTCGGCAGGTGCATATGATGAAGTGTGGACCTAAATTAAGGTCAAGGACACTACAAAGAACAATTTGAAACACAACGTGAGGACCCGCAAGTTTCAGGAAAGATCCACAAGAGATAAAATTAGCCATTAGGCTCAAAACTACCTTAATGCTCTGTTCTAGAAACTGTCACTTAATCTGAAAGCGATAACTTGCCAAAAAAAGATCCAATCATGTTGAAAGTTTGGAATAGGGAAAATGAACATATCCACGATGAAAACATAGATCCATAGGGTTTGGTGAGAAAATATGATGCAATACCGAATCTACCAACTTGAATTGAACAAGAACTGAACAAGAACAAAACTAAAATGAAAATATTTTTGGTTGATGCAGGATTGCAAAGAACCAAGGATGCTCCTACATCAGACATCTGGGGTTATTTGAAAAGTGAGTCCCTCACTTTGCTAGGGCTAAAGGAAAACCAATACGGTCCACCTCAGCATTATAAATCCAAGAATAATCTTCCACTGGTCTACCTTTCAAATTCACAAGATATTATTTGTACTATCTTCCACACGTTTTCCTCCCATCTCTGATATCCAAAATCTCTTCTATCTCATTTGATTGTTGTTTAGGAAACTATTTTTCCAATTTTTCTTTACTATCTTCATTGAATTTTGATTCATGGTACTGATGTAGATATGCAATGTTGAATATAGGTGATATACCCATGCCATCTGATAACTCTACTTCATATGCATTTCCTAAATCAAATTTCTTCAAAATCTTATAGGGTCCAAACTTCCTTATCTTGAGCTTATTGTATGTGCCAACTAGAAATATTTCTTTCCTCAAATACACCATCACTTCATCTCCAACTTCAAACTCCTTATGTCTCCTCTTTTCATCTACTCGCTCCTTATACTTTTGTTTCATATCTTTTAATTGATGTTTTACTTGATTATGCACTTTCTTCATATGTTCTACAAATTCTTCTGCTTTTGCACTCCGTTTATCTTCCTTGTTGATGTCTCACAACTATGATATACCTCTAGGATGAACTCCAGTAATAATCTCAAAAGGTGTCTTTCTAGTACACTTGTTCATTAAATTATTGTAAAAAAACTCTGCTTGTGTGAGGAGTAAATCCCAACTTCTGATCTTCTCCCCAACCAAACATCTCAACAAATTCCCCAAACTCCTATTTACTACCTCTTTCTATCCATCAGTCTATGGGTGAAAAGTTGAACTAAAATTTAAATCTGTCTTTAACTTCTTCCAAAGTGTCCTCCAAAAGTAACCAACAAAATTTGTATCTCTATTTGAAAAAATAATCCTAGGTAATCCATGCAATCTGACTACTTCCTTGAAAAACAAGTCTACTACATGTACTACATCTGTTGTCTTCTTATAAGGTATGAAATGTGCCATTTCAGAAAATCTATCCCCCACCACAAATATAGAATCATTACCTATTTGTGTCTTTGGAAAACCAAGTATGAAATCCATGTTGATGTCCTCCCAAGGTCTCTCCAGAACTATCAAAGGCTTATACAATCCAACATTCTGACTACTCCCTTTTGTAGCTTAAAAAACTCTGCAACTCTACACAAATTTCCTAACATCCTTATCAATCTATGGCCAAAAGTAATTCTCACTTACCAATGCTATTGTCTTATAAATTCCAAAGTGTTCTATGAATCCTCCACTATGTTTTTATTTCACCAAAATATCCCTCATTGAACTCTAGGGTATACACAACTGATTTCCTCTGAACAACATATCCTCCTAAATGAAATAATCCAATCACTGACTTCTATCCTCCATGATTGGTTCTTTACAAGTTCTCCAAGGTTCTACAAAATTTGGGTCTTCCTCATACAAGTTCTTCAATTCATCAAAGCCTAATACCTCCACTCTCATTTCTTCAAGTAAATTCCTTCTCCTACTCAAAGCATCAACAACTCTATTTGACTTTCCACTCCTATGTTTCAAAACAAAAGTATAACTTTGCAAGAATTCCACCCATCTCATGTGTCTTTGATTCAACTTACCTTGACTATTCAAATAATGCAATGCCTGATGATCTGTATACAACACAAACTCCTTAGGCAACAAGTAATTTCTCCACTTCTTCAAGGCTTGAACTATGGCATAAAAATCCTAGTCATACATGTTGGAGTTTGGGAACACTAAGAGGGGAGTGAATCAATGTTCTTCAAATTTTAACTTTATTAATCTGAGAATTAAACCACTTATAGCATTGAACTGAAGGAAATATGCAATCATGTAACAAAATCATCCACAACACCATAACACAAGGATTTTTCGTGGAAATCCTTCTAGGGGAAAAACCATGATGGAGGTCAATCCACAATTTGAGTACTCAAATATAAGTTTTACAAAATGAGAATGTACTTGCATTCAGACACACTGCCTAGAGCTCACTGCTCAATAACAAAAAGGCTCATTAACTTATAGTCAGTGTCAAAAGACAACAAAAATGGTGGGCTATAAATTAGCATCTGCAAATGCTCGAGAATAGTTCTGATTAAGCACATTAGTCAATTTCATGACCTTCTATCTGTTTTTTTCTTTTTCTCTGCTCTGCTAAAATTTGCATCACAAATATTATATGCGCAAGTGAAATTACTAAACTATCCTTCTGAATTTCACATCACACACCAACACACTTTGCATCTATCTCAAGATGATATAATCGATCGCATATATATCCACAACTAAAGATTTTATCACTACCTATCAGCTTCAATAAGATATAAAGTATTTTCCAATGGTTGGCTAAATCCATAAATGATTTTCAATGTGCATCATCCAAATTTGGCCATAGCATAGGGATGAGCCAAATCAACATGATAGAACACAAAAATACTTAAACAATTTATCCTCAAATATCAGCAACATATTATATTCATCAAGTCGATTCTCTGCACTGTTTAAACAAAAAATTAATCAACCGAATATCCTAACTCATAAACCACTTGATATGGTGACACAAAAATTTAGAGTAAGATATTATAGATTCTCAATGACCTTCCTTGAGATACACAAAACGAACTAATAAATTGGTAATGCAAATAGATTCAAATTTAGTTAGATACCTTGTTCATCATTATGTCTTCCGGTATGAACAAATATAGAGATGTGCATTAGATCATTAACTTAGGTTGCCATCAATGATAACACGAGAAGCCATATGCCAACAATACATTGAATACCTTCTCCTAGCATCATTCAATTTCTCACTAAAATAAGCTATTGGTCTTCCTTCTTGACTTAATACTGCTCCAATTGTATCACAGTCTACCTGAAATACCTTATTAAAGTTTGGTAAATCCAACATAGGCTACTCAGTTACCTTTTGTTTCAACAACTCAAAACTCTGGTTTGCTCCAGATTTCCACCTAAAATCTTTCTTATCTCCTCTCATTGTTTTTGTCATAGGACTGCAAATAGAACTGAAATTCCTAATGAACTTTCAGTAGAAAGTATCCAATCCATGAAATGATCTTACATGTACAATTATTTCTAGTGTAGGTCATTCAACAATTTCTCTTACCTTCTCAAGATCCATCTCCAATCCATCAACAGATATGAAAAATCCTAGATATACCAATTCTTCCTTCATGAAACTACACTTCTTAATGTTTATCAACAACTACTCTTCTCTCAACCTCTACAAAACTTGTCTTATATGAAACAAATGTTCTTCTCTAGTCTTACTAAAAATCAAGATGTCATCCAAATAGACAATCACAAACTTACCCAATAATTTCTTCAATACCTCATTCATCAGCCTCATGAAAGTACTCAGTGCATATGTTAGTCCAAAAGGCATCACCAACCACTAATACAATCCTTCATTTGTCTTGAATGTTGTCTTCCGCTCATCCTCTTCTCCGATTCTGATATGATGATATCCACTCTTCAAATATATCTTTGTAAAGTATTTATCTCCACTCAAACAATCCATAATTTCATCCATTTGGGGCAAAGGAAATCTATACTTCATTGTGATTTTTTTTATGGCTCTAAATTCTCTACACATCCTCCATTCTCCATCCTTCTTAGGCACTAGCACAATAGGTACTACATAAGAACTTAAGCTTTCTCTGATCAAACCCTTCTCCAAAAACTCTTGCACTTGTCTATTCAACTCTTCATTCTCTACCAGTGTCATCTGATGTGTTGTTTTTATTAGGAAAACTAGCTCCAAGAATCAAATCCATGAAATGACTAATACTCCTCATAGGTGGCAATCCATCAGGTACATTATCTGAAATGATAGCTTCGTATTCTTCCAACAACTCCTTTATCTCCTTTGGTTGTTCTTCTACATTCTTCAAGTCTTCATCCTTCTTAGGAACCAAGGCATTGCACATGTTCTCATGTCTCAGTCCATCCAAAAATCTCCTTCCATCAACCAAACAAATTCTAGCACTTGTGCAAAATTCAACTTTAGTAACATCCTCCAATGGAAAAAAAGTTTGCGTCATCCCATTAGCAATAATGGTAGAGGTGTTCTTCTTTCCATCATGAATAGCCTATCTATCATACTGGCAAGGCCTTCCCAATAAAACATGGCATACATCCATAGGCATGATATCACACAAAAATTCATCATGATAATTTACTATCTTCAATTTCACCAAAAATTGTTCACTTACCAGTATCTTATGCTCATCTTGAATCCATTCTATCTAATAGGGATTCAGGTGTTTCAATCTTTCTAGCTTCAATTTGTTCACCATTTCTTCAGAAACCAGGTTCTCATAGCTTCCACTATCACTAATCACCTTGAAACATTTACCAACTACCTTGCATCTGGTTCAGAACAAATTCTTTCTATGCAACGGTTCCTTCTCCATCTCACTTTGACACAATACTCTAATGTTCTCCAACATGATCCTCCTCAGCAAAGGCTATTCTTCTACTATTCTCTATCTTTCTACTTGTCTCTCCCTGATTACTTTCAAATTCTCTATGTCCTTCTGCACCACACTTAAAACAAGTTCCTGTGAATACTCTTTTCTCCTATCCTCTATCACCTTTTCTATAACCCTCATTCTGGTAACCACCAGATCCTCCTCTTCGGTAAGATTTTCCATCATCTCTATGGTATGGATTATCATTCTTATTGAATTCCTTATCTTTATTCTGATCTACAAAAGGTCCTCTTACTCCTCTAATAAAAAGTCTTCCTCTCTAAAATCTTTTGCCTCTTCCTCTCTGTCTCTGCTCATGTCTTTTATTCAGATTATCTTATGCTTTTAGGGCACATTGATATGCCTCCTCCATACTCATCAACTTAATCAAACTGATCTCGTCCTATATAGATAGCTTCAATCCATTCACATATCTAGCTACTTGCTTGGTCTCATCCTCTGAATGTCTAGATCTGATATTCAAGTTGTAGAACTCCTTAGTATACTCTATCACACTTGACTCCTTCTGCTTCAAATTCTGCAACTTTAAGAACAAACTAATTTGATAGTGTGCAGGCATAAAATTCATCTTTAACTTATTCAGCATCTGATCCCATGATTTTATCTTCTCCTTTACTCTTCTTTTCCTATCTGTCTAAAAATGTTCCCACCAAAGAGATGCATGTCCTTTCAACTTTGTACAAGAAAATTTCACCTTCTTGTCTTCGACGGTACCTTCAAAATCAAAATACTTCTCTATCTCCATTATCCAATCAAGCAATTCATTTGAATCCAACTTACCACTATAATCTAGTGGATTGAAATGTGGTTTAGTATTTACTTTGGTTAGGGATCTTATGAACCTATCTTCTCCTTGATCGAGGTGAGGTTGATTTTCTCTTTCCCCTTCTTCCTATTCTTCTACCTCTTCATCACTCACATCATCAACTAGTCAACCTCTCCTCTAGGCCGTTTTGATTGCTTCTAATCTAGTAGTAATTCCTCTTGACATCTCCATTATAGTTGGGTTTTCATTTTTGTGCACTCCATTTCCTCTACCATTTCTTCTTCCCGACATCTTTACACAAGTCCTCTATAGCTATAGGTCAGATCCTCAGTCCACCACCCCATAACAAATCTTAAACAAGACTTCACAAACTTTGATGATCTCTCATGGAATGAATCTCACTTTGATAGAAATTTGGTGCAGACATGGTAGGAGGGTCCTCAAAGAGAATAGTCTAGACCCTACAACAAGAGTTACACAATAGAATACACTCAGAATATGGAGGAAAATGCAAATTCAAACATTCTTATTATCAAAATATTTAGTTACAATCAACCGACAACATCCAGGTTCATATATTGGGCTCACAGGCCTGATACAACATGCTCGAAATACAGTATTCCAAAATAATCCTTAATGTGAACCAAAATCTTACATATCAAATCCCATATTCATTATACTTGTTATCCTAATGATCTATTACAATGATTTATATCACATTTGAGATCTAGAATCATCCACGTCAGCCAAAGATCATTACAATCTCTTACGAGGAAGTGTCATGTGCATGAAATAGGTTGGCCTTCAATTTCAATTTTTCCTTGGCAGGTGCATATGATGAAGTGTGGACCTACATTAAGTTCGGGGACACTCCATGAAAAAATTCAAAACACAATGTGAGGATCCCTAAGTTATGGGAAGGATCCACATGATATCAAATTAGCCATTAGGCTCGAAACTTCTTCGGTGCTCTGTTCTAGAAACTATCACTTAATACAAAAGTGATAACTTTCCGGAAAAAAGATCCAATCATGCTAAAATCTTGGAATAAGGAAAATGAACATGTCGATGATGAAAACATAGATCCATAGGGTCTAGTGAGAAAATATGATGAAATACTGAATCTGCCAACTTGAACTGAACAAGAGCAATACTAAATTGAAAATATTTTTGGTTGATGCAGGATTGCAAAGAACTAAGGATGCTCCTATATCATGCACTACAATAGTCATCAGATGCACTAAATCTTGACCTATATGTGCTAATTTACTAGATGCACTAAATCATGGCCTAAATGCACTAAAAAAATTAATCTATGTGCTAATCTACTGAATGTGTTATAACAGTAACTTAATGCACTAAAATGCAAAATCAAAAATTCAAACAATAAAAAAATGTGGGAAAAATGCATTTCAAATCTCACGAGGAAGTTTCTCAGGGTACATACCGAAGGTCCATACACGGTCAAGCGGTTGTAATGATGAATGCACTCGAATCAGTGGGTTTGGATTGGAATCACCATCTTGCTCAATTTTCTCAACTCACTCAATCACTCCAATTTTTCACAATGCAAATGACACAAATGAGGCTCTTTTTCATCCTTTTATCTTTTTAAGGGGTGATTAAGTGGGATTGAATTTATTTTTCTAAAGAGGGCTTTAATTAATCAATTCATCAAAGTGGCAGATTCAATATTATTTTTTGGGAGATAAATCATCTTAGCATCATGAAATTTGAAAATCATCATCAAATCATAAAAATTTCAAAAAAAATCCTAAAATTAAAAAATTCATCGATTTATCTCTCAAGGGGGCATATATCTGTCATCACTTGAAATTCAACGTCTGGGGCATATAGAAATTTTTTTGCACTAACAACAAACTTTTCTTAGAAGCAATGTGTAAACACATCACTTCAAAGAAGGACAAAATGTATACACCTAAAATTGGTATGGATAATCAATTAATTAAATACAAGCTATTTAATTAATAAACCTTTTAATTCATCTACTTATAAATAACTTCTAAATTTATTTATATAGTTCACATCCTTTAATTATTATCTTAAATCATATTCTTCCATTTTAATTAAATAAAAAAATTCAAATAGTTTGTTTTATTTAATGAATATCTCCTTACTAAATTTTAATAATTCTAAATTTCAATTTAGTCACATGTCTACAACTTTTTCTCTTTCCACCTCATCATGTGTCTCAAAAAACTGGAATATGCCAATTTATTAATTCAACTTTATCTTCAAAAAATTTCGAAAAAAACTTGAGACACTTGGCTCTCTTCCTCCATTTATTCTTCCTCACACTTGGCAGAATGTTTTACTAAAGGGAACACTCTCCATGATTCTCTCCAACCTCTTCATCCTCCACCATCGATTCCTCCAAATCAAATCCAGACTGTTGGTTGCTTCCACATCATTTTATGCTTTGTAAAATATATAAATACAACCTCATTCTACAACAAATGGATCCTAATCTTGAGCAAACTTACTCTGTAGAATTT
Source organism: Sequoiadendron giganteum (assembly GCA_007115665.2). Taxonomy (NCBI): domain Eukaryota; kingdom Viridiplantae; phylum Streptophyta; class Pinopsida; order Cupressales; family Cupressaceae; genus Sequoiadendron; species Sequoiadendron giganteum. The sequence goes on from CM021103.1 coordinate 431,874,241, forward strand.
CCATTAGGACATTTGAGCACTTTAACATTTGAGCATTTAGCAATTAGCAATTAGAAGCATATTAGTTTAATCATGGCTTTAGCATTAGCTACATCTTAATTTCTATAGTTTCATTGCATCACTAGTATAGCATCTTCATGCAACAACACCATTATCATAGCATCACATCTTATATTTTACCAATCATGTAGGAATAGATTTACTACATTTCCAACATCACATTCTTCAGGTTGTCATTCTAATAGTCATAGTGCATACACAATCTCAGAGCCATTATGATTTAATGAATCCTTGAGGATAGAGAACAATGGGATGAATTTAGAGAGTTTATTTATCTCAATTCGATTACATTTTTATCTAAATTCTCTAATATAATGTTTCATTGATTGTGTGTTGTTATTAATCCTTTACACATATTTTACTCACACAATAGCAAGACATGTGAAAAAACCTTGTAGCATGTAGATCAAGTATTATAAGTTCTAGAAGATCATCAACTCTATGATAACCTATCAAAGTTTTTTTTTGGTCTCAATGAGGTAGAGTACTTGGGACACAATTTCACATGAATGAGTAAATGTGGATCCTAACAAAATTAAGGTTATAATGGAATGTACTATTCCCAAAACCATTAAGAAATTGAGGGGTTTCTTGGGATTGACTAAATACTACAGAAGGTTTGTGCAACTTAAATAAATAAAAAATTCATCACCTTCCTTAATCCCATTTTTAATTCCCTAGTAAATTCCATCCTAGAATTTTAATGATTCATCTTATACAAATAAAATGACAATCCCATAGATCAAAAATATTACTAAAGAAAAACCACATTGTTAGTTCCACTTGCATATCATACAAGAAATGAGTAACAAAAAAAATCATAAAAAATGGCATCCATAAAAGAAAAAGATCATATGTGTACAAAAAATACATTTATGTAATATTTTTGGATTCATATAGAGTTCACATTCCATACATCTCATTTGTAATAGAAAATAGAAAAAAATGCACATAACACCACCATACATACATTACAATAAACATATCTATAAAGATCCATAATAATTAAACATAAGATTTGTAACTATCCATGGACATAAGAGTGAGGAAAAGTAAAATATATCAATTACAACTGTCTATTGACCAATCCCAATCGTGGTTGTAACAAATAAGTGTTGGATGTATGCAAGAAAAATAAGCTTCATTAAGGGAGGTGAAGAAAAATATGTGCATATGAGCATGAAAATCCCCTAATGAAATGTAGAAAGTGGAAAATAATGAAGAAATAAGGTAGTTCTATCAAATAACTCAAATTTTCTTTGTTTTCAAAAGTGAAAGTGACATTTATTCTATTCAATTTTTATTTTATTAAGTAATTTTTCTCTAGTTTTTTTATTTTATCTCATCATCTTGAAAGGCATTATGGTGAGGAAAACTAAAATAGGAAAAATTAAAAATAATACATCTAAGATACATACTCTTTTCTTTATTGTATACTTACTTTAAGCCATTCAGTTATAAAAATACATTTAAATTAGTTTTTTGATCTTGATTTTGTTAACTCAAATGCAAGAACATGAAAAAGGTAAGTTAGGTAAGTGTAACTCACATAATTCTATTCTTTATAATGGTAACTACCTATTATGTATACTATCATCCATTGGGGAAAATATGTGAGTGCTCAAAATTTCATGGGCCCACATAAGAGTCGGATGATGACCTGATGATCTATCTCATGACCCATGAAGGTGTTAATTATAATTTATCTCCCCATATTTAGTATTTATGATACTTCCCCTAACCTATTTATCCCCTTAAGAATATTCTTAAACTCCCATATTGAGTTCCAAGATCTAGCTCATGACCCATGAAGGGGTGGATTATAATTTTTCTCACCAAATTTACGCATGATGACACTTCCCCTAGCCTATTTATCTATTTAACAATTTTGTTCAACCACCATATTCAGTTCCAAATATTTTCATACATTCAAATTCCATCTACAAATCCTTAATTGTAGAGTCATGTAAGAGGTCCCAATGTTTCATAGGTGACCTATATTTAATTTATAAAGTTAGTTGACTGACCTACCCTATGAAAAGGTTGGTCTTATCAAAATGGGTTCCCCAATAATCTTCCTTCATGGATGCTTTGTTTAGGTATAACTAGTTTGCTTCTTCTCTTTTCTTATAATTGAGAGTTTTCTCCACTCCTAACTAGACCAATACTCCACTTAGTTTATTATCCTCTCTTAATTACTTTCAATAAATTATTTAGTCCTTCGATAACTTTCTTTATCACTCTATTTTCCTTCTATTACCTCCTAATCATTTCCATCTTTGGTGTTTCTTCTATCCTATAAATATCTTATTTCCCTATTATTTTAAATGAGATTGTATATTTTTGCATCTTGGATTTATTTTGTAAAAGTATCTCATTCTCTATAACTACCCATATAAATTTTATTTTTATTTCTATAATCTCCCTTTGTATATTTATATGTGTAGAGGAGTAGGTGTGCATTTTTTATTGGTGTTGAAGCTTCAAAATGTCCCCCATTATTTTTAAAGTATTCCTCAATCAAATTTAGAGCCCCTTCTCTCCTCTTATCATCTAAGATGATATTTAATCTTCTTTAATTCTTTCAATATTTTCTAAGAGATCTTATTCTCGTAGTGAATCACCTCTAGAGGATAAAGATTTTTTATTATAGCCCCCATAAGCATCTAATGGTTCAATAGGACTTTATGAGATTTTTTACATTTTTTTGTTCAAGACAATTCCCAATTACCCTCAACATCCCAATTCCTTCTTCTCATCAAGTAGATCATACAACTACTAAAGAGAAGAATATATAAAAATTTGGATCCTTGAGGATGCAAGCCTACATCAACACAAAGATTCTTTATTTTTGTAAGGTTACTATATATTTACTAATTGGTAAATTAACGTTCACTTGAAGAAGTAAAATTTATTTTGATATTAAAAGCAAGGGAAGGGCCCCTAAACCTAAAATTTTATGCAAGACATGCAAAAAAACAAAGGCCAACTAGGCCAATCATCCAAAACCAAAAAAAAGGGAGGCACATAGACCTCAAAAATATACCCGAAAGGAAGCAAGCAGACATGCAGCCCTAAATGAAAACAAAACAACAAAGGCAACAAAACATAAACCTTTACTTTTTAGAGGAGAAAATGAAATCTCAATTTTTCTTCAATAGGTCCATGGTTGTCCTCTAGTCTTTCGCACAAACATAATCTAAAACTAAGGACTTTTGAGTCATCTCCAATTTTTTTCCACTTTCCCTCTTAATCTTTCTTATTTTTGACTTGCTAGACATATTTCAAAAAATAACATGTTGCATGATCCCATCCACAATATTAGTGATATTTCCAATAGCTTCCTCAAGGGTAGCGATCATGTTTCTTGTATTCTCACCATCACCTTCAAGGAGTAGCTAAGCATTTCCTTCGATCTTTCCTCCAAATTTTGATCGGGGTCATTATGTATTCCTTCATCATTTTCCATTTCCTCATGCTAAACATTAAGGTTTTTTTTACCAAATTCATCCTCCCATTCAAGTTCTTCTAAATCCTCTACAAATATTTTCACCAGATATTTTCTCTTCAACACTATTCTCCTTGCCCTCCTCAACATTGATTTCCTCTTCTTCATCCTCTAGTTTGGTATTATCTTCACTATCATCCTCAAAATTAGGGAAGATATCTTCATTTGAGTCAACCAATCCCTCATCATCAAGAACTAACCTTTTCTCTTTCGTTTATTTCCATTCTATTCTTCTAGTTGATGCTAGCAAGTTTGGTAGAGTGTCTTTCACTAGACCCACAACTATTTAGGCCCAAATGGTCGAGCTCTAGGTCAGCCTAAGAGGGGTACCGGGTCTTACCAAAGAATCATCCTAGTCCAGAAATAATTCCTCTGTAACTCCTTTGCTTCCACCTCATGATCACTAATTTCTTGTTCTTCATCATCCTCTGAGGATGATACATAGTGAACTCTCTTTGATCCAACACTAGCTTCCTGAGAAGCACCTTCACTAGAGGAACCACTTACCCTTCTCTTTCTTATCAACTTTGTAGTTGGGTCTTCCTCTTCTTTCTCTTGATCATCAGTAATGCTTAGATTATTTTCCCTCATAGATTTTTCTTTTCTTCCTCATTTAGCTGGTACTACTGGAGGAACACCTTTTCTTTTACCTGGTCTCCTTACACTAGAGAATTCTTAAGCCTTATGTTCTCCATAGGCTCTTCCTTGTGCTATCTATTCATCTATGTAGCCAATTTTTTTGAGCATTTCAGTTACATTTTTCTTCCTTGTAGATTTGTTGTGCTCCAAATTAACTTCCATGGAATTATTTGCATATGTGCCAATCCGGGGTTCATTGGCATCCTCTGGACTTTTCAATAGCAGCTACAAATAGCCTTCAACTTCCTCTTCTGTAATTTCATATCCCAAGGGCTGAATCCAGATAGTCTAGGCTCCAACCACTTCAACCATACACTCATCAGAAGAAACATAGAATATGATATCATCCTTATACTTCTCAACAATTTTCCTCATAATTTTATCTCTTTCATTCATATTTTTCTTAAATACAACAAATAATGTTGTCAAGGAATTATCTGCAATCTTCAATTCATCCAACTTATGCAAATGATAAAAAAATTGATGGGAAACTGGTCAGGATGGGTCCCAAAACACAGTTCCATATTTTCTTGGAAGCCATATGAGGAAATAGAATAGTAGACAAATAATAAATGAACCAAAATTGAAAGGGTACTTCTTATCCTTTGTCATCTTCAAGTTCTCAAACACCTGTTGTCTGAGAATCTCACACAAGTAATAATCTGCACCATTTTCCACCATGTCAAAGACAATATATATTGTTGTAGTGGACATGGATTTCTCTTTGTTAGTGAAGTAAATTTGATGTCCAATCATTATTGATGCATACTTCATGGTTGGATTGATGATAGGATTTGATGTCAGAGCCCTCTTATCGTATGTTGCACTGGTGAGATCCATCACCACTTCATTTTTCACTACTTTCAACACTAGTATCGGTCTATTGTCACAAAGTCTAGTGACAAATTTGATCACTTCCTTTGTTATCAAATGTGGCTTGTCAGTCCAAAAGAACTAATCATGCATTATGCTAAGGACTAATTTGACATATTGATCATCCACAATGGAACAAAAATTAGGGAAGTTGTTCCACCAGTCCAAATTCTTTTCCAAAATATTTGAATACTCGGGTTTCACCATGAAGTTATCTCTAGTGAGTTTATTCAACCATATGTCAATAAATTTGGTGTGATTGAATTACTCTATATTAACCCTAATGTACATTCTAGTATCCTCTGTAGGCATGAAACCATGAGGAATTGAAGAGAAGGCACCCATAGGGTCATCTTCGAAAACCTTCATTGAATATTTCCTATAGGAGGGCCTAGGTCTTTTTGCTTCTTTCATGACTACAGGGGTTTCCATTTTCAACACACAGACCTCTAATAGATTTAGAGAAAGAATTCACACAAGCTCATAACAACATAAAATCAAAAAATACCTTTTTCTTTCACGAAGAACCGAAGTTAGGATTTGCACAAGTCACACTTCAAATTACCTCAATAAATGCTCCAAATTTATCTTCACTTCCTTCACATGCACAAATGATTAAAATTCCCTTACCAATTTTCTTTATAGATCAATATGATGCCCTAATTCACATTAAATGTGATGAAATCTTGAAAAGCTGGCAAAAACCCTTTGGTTACGCTGAAAAACTCTAATATGCTCCACAAGCTAGCATACAGGAAATTTTCTGGTTCCTTTTTCAAAACCTCTTCCTATTCATTTCTTATAACATCTCCTCGTGCCAAAGACTAACACACCTGAAATCAGCGGTTCAAAGGATTTAAAGCTAAAACTCCCCCTAAGACCATGCTAGGTCTAATTTCAAGAGGAATTGTCTATACCAAATGAGGGCATAGATGAAACAAAATATTTTGTCTCTTCTTTATTTTTCCCTATCTTGTTCATCTCCTTCTTAACCTGATATCTTTTTAATCTTCTTCACAGGCTCATTCTACTTTACTGGAGTGGAATGCTTTACCTTTTTGTTTCTATAAACTCTTGAAGTATGTCCTAGTTTGTTGCAATTGTAGTAGATTACTTTTCTTTGATTTTTCTGACTTCCATTTATCCTTGATCTACACTGATTTTCTTTATGCCCAAACTTATTGCAAGTATAGTAGTAACCAACAAAGCATTGATTCATTCTACCTCCATGAAACTAGTTTTTCATCTGAGTTCTGAATTCACTAGTTCTATGTCTAATCTTATTACAAGCATAGCATTGTTCAAAGAAGGAACCAGAGAATTGATTCATCCTACTTCTCCATTTTGTTGCCTTATGAACAAATTTATTGCATGAGAAACAAGTGCCATTAAAATATGGATATCTTTGAGCATTTGGCTGCCTGATAGGTGGTCTTCTTTTTGGATTTATTGTTTGTTTTCCTTTTCCTTGATTCTTTTGATTTTTCACAACTTTTGAGCTTTCACCTGCTTCTTACCACAATCTGTGCCTTTGTCTTTAGATGCTTTATATCCTATAATCAATTCATCAAGCTTGGTAGAGCTTGTTTTGAAATTATCTTCAGACTTTTTCTTTTTCTTTTTCTAATTCTTCTCTTAGGTTCACCACTTCTTGTTCAAGCCTAGAACACTCATCAAACTTGCTTAGTACTACTTCATTCAAACACTCTTCATTTCTCTTCTTTTCCTCCACTTGCACCTTTAGTCCTATAACATCTTCATTTGCTTGTTTCAATTGCTCACTAACTTCTCTATGTCTCTCTTTGAATTTCTTTAATTGCTGTTTCAAATTCTAGACACATTCATTTGCTTCATGAATATTTTCTTTTAGATCTTATTTTCATTTTTAGCTTTACAAATATCATCAAGGGAAGTCTGAAGTTTTGAATTATCATCCATTTGTTCAATCTTCAATACCTCCCTCATATTGTTAGACTTCTCTAGAGGAACTAAGCTCTGATACCAATTGTTGAGTATCCAAGATACTAAGAGGGGGGATGAATCAATATATTATTTAACTTATTGAACAAATACCATCCAATTAATCCAATGCATATGGTACATAAGATAAGTAGAAGCATTAATAGAATATGAAGACACACAACACATGAACACCAAGATATTTACATGGAAAAACCAGAATGAGAAAAACCATGTTGAGGATTAACTCACAATATAGTATAACTAGTTATAAGATATTACAAAAGGTGGCTCACTGCTAGGACTCATTGTCCAAAAGAGAGGCTCACTACCTACAAGTGATACAATAACAAAATGGATTACAACCAGAAAATGAACTAATGAAAGTACACCTCAGAGTGTTGATTTAGTTCCTTGGAAGATCAAGAAATTCACATGCCAAGAGATCAATATTCACTCCTTTTGCATCCACACACAATTTTCCAACACTCAGATACATCAAACACTCTTACTCATCAATCTCCAAACTATCTTGTATATATATTTCTAACTTGTTCACAAGAATCACTTTGTTCAGCTTTAGGTAAATACAAAAATTCTCAAAAAAAATTCAAGCATGTAGAACGCTAGACCATGTCAACATGGATCATTCAAACAAAATTTAATCCATTACAACTTCAACCTCTTATTAGGTTAGCCAGAGATAGACCTAATAAAAAAAATGTAAACAAAAAAATGATTATGGTGACAAACATGACATCTATATGCACGAGATCCTATCCATGCATTTTATCATCGATCATAAACCTTTTCCCAAAACTATGAGTAACGAAAATCACCACAGGGGAAATGCGAACAAAAATACTGGAGGACTAATCTGCATTACCAGTTTAGAATACTGGATCAACATGGCTTGAAATTACAATTTCAACTCATATATCATGGTGAAATCAATGGAAACAAACATTATATGAAGATATGTGTTTTTATTCATTCTTCCAACACAATGTACATGGGATTCAACTTCTTTAAGAACTTTCTAAATATGAAGAAATCCCTGGTAACAATAAGAAGGTTAACATAAGTTATCTCGTATAAATATTGGAAAAAAGTAGGGGGAAATCATTAGGGCTTGGGGCCTTGTAAAAACCAAAGGAGAACACAACATCTTTGAGCTCTTGGTACAACATAGACTTAACCAAATTATTAATATCTTGGTCATTGATGAAATTAGGAATTATGTTTGTGAGATCTTCTAACTTAGAAACATCCAATTTTTGGCTAGCTAAGGAATCCTTAAGAAAAGAAACAATATCCTCAGCAATATCCTTTTCATCATTTATAATAGTACCATCTTCCCACATAAGGGACTTGATCCTATTTATTTTCTTGTGTCTCAAAGTAGATTGGTGAAAGAATTTAGTTTTCTTGTTGCCCTCTCATAGCCACTAGACTCTTGATTTCGATTTCCAAAAGTTTTCCTCTCTTTTTGAGAGTTTCATCCATTTCATTCTTAAGTCCCTTTATTTTACCAAGGTCTTCTCTTCCATATATCTATCTTTCATATTTTTTTGAATGACTTGTAGAATGGATAATATAATTTTATTTTGTTGAAAAATATTTCCAAATGAAATTTTATTCCATCTCTTGACCTTCTCCTTAAACTATTTTCTTTTTTGGGCCAAAAAAACATAGACCTGTCCCTAAGCATGACTAATTCCAACACCTTTGGATCATATCTTTGAATTCAGGGTGTCATTTTATATCTAAAGGGGAAGGCCCTTTAACACTAGTGTCTTCCCAATCTAGGAGTATAGCATTATGGTTTGAAGCAGTCCTAGGGAGGGCAGAGAGGGTTAGCTTTTGAAAAATAATCCAACTATTAAATATCAAAAACTATCAATTTTAACCTATACATTATTTTTACCATGTCATATATTGCACTAGGTGAATAAAAATCCCCATAGGTCAATGTCTAATAAACAATTTTTTGAAAGGAAGTCCATGAGGTCCATCATATTGTCTAAAAAGTCAATTAAATTGCCAATCTTCTCTGAGGGGTATAGAGGAGTATTGAAATCCTCCATCCAACAATCCCCACCGTGACTTGACATTAAAGAGGTAATATGATTCCAAAGAGAAGCTCTTGTAGGTCTAGAATTTGGTGCACAAATATTGATAATATTCTATTTCATTTAATAATTCAAGTCTTCGATATGAGTAACAAGGAAATATTCAAAGAAATTACCTTTGGAACCTTTGAACCTAAGAGGATTCCAAAGAGTATAAATTCCTCCAAAGGGCCCATCAACATCATTGGTAGAGTAGTCAGTAGATGGATAGATATTTTTCACACTCTGATCAAATGCAGATTGTTGCATATTAGTTTCTTGGAGAAGAAGAATCTCAATTTTGTGAGTAATGACATAGAATTTGATAAGATGCTACTTGAAAAAAATTTTCAATGTCAAATACTCCAAGATAGGATCCTCATAGAAATAGAGAAAGAATCAATGAAAATATGTCACTGAAAAAAGGGGGATCACCCCCTACCTCTTCAATTCTTTTGTTTCTTTTGTCTTGAGAGGTCATCCTAAGTTTTCTATTTTCCCAAGGTGGCATCTTGAGAAGCATCTTTAATTATTGAATCCCTCAATGATAGTCTTCCAAGCATCATTTCTCCTCCTACATCTACTTTATTCTTCTTTTTTGTTTTACCACTAACCTTTGTCTAGTTGTTCACCAAGCCCTTGACAAAGGATTTACAAGGAGAGGGAAGGTGTTTTTCACCAAAACTCAACAAAGATAGGGAGTCATGGAAGCCTAAAGGAAAGGATCTAGAACAAGCCAAGTGTCTTGAATCATTTGGTTTAAGAGGGTTAGTATTCTGCATTCTTGGATTTCCATTCAAGTCTATTTCAATTTCTCCTTCCTCAAATCCATCTGTATTACTCAAAGGGAAAAAAATCTTGACATTATCAACCAAATGGTGGTCATCCTCCTTAGGGAATGGGATCAAGGACATGATGCCATTAGAAAGGGGGAGTGGGAGTCTTTATTTTATTTATCAACAAAGAGAGAGCCGTCCCTCTTAGAATAGGGGTCCAATGGCTTAGATACAACACAAGGGGGACAGAGAGCCTCTTTTGAGGATTCCATAAATGGTTCTTTATCTACCTTAGGGAGATAACAATTTCAAAGAAAGGGTCAACAGTAACCACTTGTTCAAAATGAGCGGCATCTTGCACCTTCTGTAAGTTTTGGATAACCTTTTTTTCATTTCAAAATTGGTGAGATGGGTTCTTACCACACTTTTCAAGAGGGTTAGTCTTACAAGACTCAATGAGGTGCCTAATTTTTTTACAAAGCTAAAAAAAGAGACTAGATTTCTCAAATTTGATAGGCTGGTTACACACCCCAAAACTAGATCTAAGGGGACAAACAATGGTAAAAATTTATTTACTTCAACATTCACATAGATACCATTTCAGCGGTGGTGCTCCCCTTGGGCACCTAGACTAACCACCTTGTTGAAGCCATAGGGGCTTACCAAGTCCTTAACCTTGCTAATAATTTGAAGTATAAAAATGAGTGGGTTGAAGGAGATTCTAATAATATAATCCAATGTATTAAAGGGTCTCAAAAGCCATCCTGGACTATAGAGAATTGGGTTAATTTATCTAAGGAAATTATTAATTCCTTTGAGAACTACTTTGTCACCCATGTCTATAGGGAGATCAATACTGTGGTGGATTATTTTGCTAATATAGGGGTGAAGGTGAATAATAAAGTGATGTGGCAAAGGAGTGATATTCTTGAGGCTGACATCATGACCTTAATCATGTATGATCAAACCCATGGGAAGGTTCAATTTCCCTCACTGAATAATGATTAAGGTGAAGGCGGGTTTTCCTAACAAGTCTTGGTACTGTTGTTTCATCATTTTTCTTCAAGGGATGAAGTAACACATATTTTATAGTCTAATTAATCTTTGGGGCTTCACATGCTTTTTGGGCATTTTAGTGCTCACGAATAGGGGAATTCTAGAGCTTTCGAAGAAAGGTTGCATTGAAAATAAAATGGGTGGCGAGCATTGTAGGTTGGAACCGGTTGATTTTAGTGAGCTAAAGATCAATGAAAAATTATGGAGGGTGTTGGAGAAGGGTGGAATCACAAGCTATATGGAGAAGCTCCATGGTAGGGATTAGGAGATTACCAAGATTTTTATGAAGGAATGGAATAATGGCAGAATTAATCTGTTTGGTAGGAAAGTGAAGATTGATGAGCAATTAATTTTTGAGGTTATTGGGATGTTGGTAGAGGGTCTCAAGTTTCATAGGGATAGTAAGCTCTCCGACCAGGTGGTTAAAAATTTCCCTCACACTGACAAGGAAAGGGAGGACCTATTGCGGGCTACTAAGAGTAGCTATGATGCTATGAAAAAATCAAATTGTTGTGGAGGGAGGTATTGAGGGTTATCATTGAGTATATCACATTGGGTGGGAGATATTCTAGAATTTTTAGTTATCACTTTGTGCTCCTAAACCATTTCAAGCACCAGGCCAAGGTCTCCCTTCCTTTTTATCTCTCTAATTCTTTAAATTTGAGTCTTCAGGACCATGTGTCTAATCTGGTTAAATATCCCATAATTCACCAGGGGTTACTTGTTCTCATCTATGAGCACTTTAAAAATTTTCCAACCATCCATCATTCCCCTTACCCTCACCCTATTTATGATAAGAAGGAGTTGGGTGATATTTATACAGACAAAGATGAGTGGGATTCTGAAATGGAGGGGGAGGAAGAGCACCATGTGGAAGTTAAGAAGAAGGGAAATCTCAAAAGAAATTCTAATTCATGTGCCCTCCCTAAACCTAGTACAATGATGGCTACTAGAAAGGCCAAAATCATTTATCTTGAGTTTGATATTACCAATTTGAAACTGAAAGGTACACCTAGTGTTTCTCATAAGGGGAGGGGTAAAAGAAAATTGGAGGAAGACCCTTCCTACCACATTGAACAAGAGGAACCCCGGCACACCAATTCTTTTGAGACTTCCATTTATCTAGCTATGGATAGGGAGGATAGACCACGGTACCCCAGTGACCTTAAGGAAGATGACCACTACTTCAAATCTGAGTGAGATTATCCTGGTGACATCCTTTCTATTGCTCACAATGGTTCTATTGATTTTTTTTGTCTGTTCAGGTGGGCCTTCTTCAAGATTAAGGAGATTAATCTTAATCAAAGGGGATATAACAATAGGTTGGAAAAGGTGGAGGGAGATGATAATGTGAGTAAGGATAAATGTAGAGCTAAGGACCTGTGGATGGAAGATGAAAATAAATATATGGTTGATTTCCTAAAGAAAAGTGTGGAGGATTTGGAGCATTTCAAGAACAATCACGATGGAAAAATTTTTGATATTGAGGGGAGGCTAAAAAATTTTAGAGAATCTATTTAGAATTTTTTTGAAATGAGCTAAAGAATTCTTAAGTCCACTGCTAGTACCATGAACATGATGGTCAAAAATCTGGAAAGGGCTCATCAGGTAAAATCTATGGTGGATGTGGAGGTTAAAGATCCAAGCCAGGCTGAAGGGGTTGGGCCAAGCAAATGCACTAGAGTCAATTTGAAAAGGAAGTTGTACAAGCCCCTAATGGACATACAGGATATGAAGCAAGTTGCTATTAACATGGACAACTTGGAAAAGGAGGTCGCTAAAATCCTAAGAAATCTGGCCTAGTGGCTAGTTTCTTGTAGGTGTTTTGCTAGTTTTTTGTTCTGTGTTGTCTCTTAGTTGCTCTTTGGTTTTTCTTTGTTGGTATCTTCTCTTCTTTTGTTGAACTCTTAATTCTTTATCCTTTCTCTATCTATTGTTAAAGGGTTTCGGAGCCCCTTCAAAACCTTCTTTTACCTTAATCAAAAACATTCACATAGATACGAGAAAAAACTAGTCTTGACTTCTAAAAAATAACTTTATCAATGACAAGAAGGTATCCAAAAGAACTTGCTATACCCTAGAAAACCTTAGGGTTCTATAATTCAAGGGGAAAACCTGGCAGATGAATCTAGGTTAGGACAACCACTCCTTGATTAGCCAAAGGGTCAAAACTCGGTTTCTATTTAAATAGAGGCAAATTTTAAAGTTTTTTATCAAACTCACAAGGCCCTCCTATGAGTACTTTGAGTGTATCTTGATAGAATTTGAATCTAAATAGGGAAAGGTCATTTTCCATTACACTAATGGAAACACACTCTTTCAACTTCCAAGTAGATTCAATCCATTTCATAAATTTATCAAAATTAGGTTTGAAAGCAAGTAACTTACCAACAAGAGAGAGTTGTAGATTAGAAATCATCGCATCCATTATGTTGCCCGAAATAGAAAGTTTGAGACTATCTACCATACATGAATCCTCCAAGGAGGGATTAGATATAGAAAACCCCAAACTTGTGGCTTTACCACTAATCAACTTTTCCACATAGGATGAATGGTCCTCACTAGAAAGGAAAGAATCTAGATCAGGAGAAAAAAAGAGGATGAGACTTCTTCGAGATCTATGACCAAGAAAACAAAGAGGGAAAGGGAAAAAAATTATAAAAAAAAGCCCAAGGAGAAGAAACTAAAAACATCCCACTTTTAACATCCACAGTAGTAGAGATAGAGGATGGGGAACTCCACTGTGGCTCCCATCATCTAGGCACATGGCAACACAAGTGTGAAGGAAGAGAAATTTGAAAAATTAATGGACGAGAAAGTTGAAGAGATAAAAAAAATAGAGTCATCTTTAGATTCATTTTTATTTTTAGAATTCCTCTAAAATATTATCTCTTCCTCTAAGTTTGTTATATTCATCTTTAGATTCATTTTTATTGTTAGAATTCATCTCTAGATTCATTTTTGTTATCATCCTTGAAAATTTTGTTTATTTTAACTCATAAGCTTTCTTAAGTTTTTTTAGTGAAATTTCCCTCTATAATATCAGTGTGAATTCAAATCATAAAAATGTTTACATTACTAGCACTATTATAATGCTACATTAATAGATTTCTCTTTCTAGAAAACTTATGAAAAGTCACACTTATTCTAACTTTCTTCATTTCTCACCATTCTTGTCTCAATTCACTGACTTTTGTTATTGTGAATTGAAAGAATAAAAATATTTTGAGTCAATATTAATTGAGATTTATTGAACTTATCAATGCATAGTCTTACACAACCTAACTTAACATATGAATTTATCATTCCTTTAGCACTTTATTAAATTTAGAAATTTCCAAGCGCCTCTTAGTTTCCTTTGCTTTGTTGTTGGTGTAATTATCTGATGCTACATGATAAGACATCAAATCATTTGGACTTTATAATTTTGTGTTACCATGTGCTATCAATTGGGGTTTCTCTTCAAGTTAACCATTGTGCCTTTTTATATTCCTAAACACGCGGAGCTAAAATGACATATTCCTTCACCATTGGTCCTCAAACCTTGCCTACAAAATTCTTTTATCATAGAAGTAGAAACAAGACATAATATTATTCTTCAATGACCTTCAATTCATAGAATGAGAGCCATTTCCTCTACATAATTTAAATAAATCCACTTTCTTCACCTTTTTGAAGTCTACATTATCAAGGAAGTTCCTATTCCTTGAAACATAGAAAAATAGGTTGGGGGTGCATTACATAGGGTTTTATACTAAATTTGGAATGTTTCACCATACTTACTATAAATGAAAGGAGGAAAATGGGGTGTAATGAACCTACCTATTTTTTATTTCATTGAGGAAATGAGATCCTCCAAGATAAAATTAAATTTCAACCCTTATGTGAGTCAATCCTATAGAAGATCTCATAATTTCCTTTATGTGTGTGTGGATGGAGGGAAAATTTCAAACAAAACTTTTGGGAGATGAAAATAAAATAACAAACAACCTCAAATATGTAACCTAAGACCTGATTCATGTAGATGGAGAATAGATCTAACAAAAATAGTCAATTTTGAGCAAATTTGATGAGTGGAAGACACTTAAAATGTACCTCAAAATTGGTTGCAGAGTGTCCAAAAATGGTTGCAAAGTGTCTAGGACCCCCTTATCCAAAAATGGTGAATGGGCTAGGGGAGACAACTTTTTGAACTGAATTATTGGGAGTCTCAAGATAGATCTGAGATGTAATTTCCACTAGTTTCATGTGAAAATGATGGAAAATGAGCTTGGGATCTGATTTTTCATGATGTTAATAACTCTTCTTGCAACTTTTACAACTTTGAACTTCTCAGATCTCCAATCTTCAATTTTCCTTAAACCTAAAATCTGCAACACAAGCATAAGAGGGAAAAACTTTATTTTTTGGTGAATGGGGGTTTACCTTGGTCAAACCCCAGTTTGGTAATTAAACCTTGAAATGAAAATATGAAAGGAATGATGAATGAACAATTGATGCAGGAGCATCCAGTGGTTTAAGGGAAATCCTACATCACCTAAAAATATCTTTACCATCATTTAGCTTTTTGTAATTTTTTTTGCATTTCTGGATACCCTTTTCGTCGAAAAGCAATTCCCAACTTTCAAAACTTCTTTTCTGCTTTTTCTGCTCAACTGCTATTTTTAGCAAGTGTGAATTTGAAGGCGTGTGGATGCAAAAATTTTAGGGAAGCTTTAGGACAGAAAAATAAGTGCTTTGGCGAAATAATCAGGTTAATATTATTCCTGGTTTGAAAGATATTCATGTTTCAGTTTCTGCTTTTTGCCCTTAAAAACCTTTTGAGCTCTATTTGAGGCACTAAATGGTCCCTTATGGGCCCATAAATCATCAGAACCAGCAAATCCAATTATTAATGCATTCTTCACTTTGAGACCTTTCCAACGGTTCAAACGGTTCGAAAAATGGAATCCCGGATGAAAAGTTATGGCTTCCGGAAGTTGGTCAATTTTTGGAAAATTGCCAATTTTCGAATTAGGACTCAATTTTTGAATTTCAAAATTTAATTTTGGGTTCCAAACCGCCAAAAATCATTATTCAAAAGTGGGTTTGGGCTCCAATCTGGGAGGGGCATTATTGATGGGCTAGTTTCTGATATTTGGGCAGCTTTTAGAGGAAAGAGCTCATAGTGAGAGAAGGGGAATTTATGTAGTTTCTGCAATTTTGCATGTATTGCAGAACTCAAGGATTTGAGATCCTCTGCATGTAAGATTTTCATATTCAGAATATTAATAATAATCTTTGGTTGTGTGTCTTATTTTTTGTGTCTCGAGTTGCACCCTCATCAACAATACAATGTTGAAATTCAACAAACCCTTGAATAAACCTTGGAAATACTAAAATCTTGCATGAGATGGATTTAATGGATGTGGATCTTGATGCTTGAGTCTTTCATTGAATCTTTGAATTGAATGCTTGGATTAGACCTTGAAAACTACATCACAGTGTTAGCTTCAAAACATGCATGATTTCAAAAGACTTTGGCATGATGCTTGAGATCTTCAATTCTACAACAAATGATGAAGAAATCTACCCTTGAACACTTTTGACAATAATATTAACTCTTGTAATTAATATTTTGAAAATATAATCTTGATTTGATAAAATAACCTTGTATTTAGAGATATTTATCCATAATTTCCTAAAAATTAAACATTACAAGCCGATATTTGAAATTTGAATTTGGGATGATAAAAATACAACCAAAACATGTTTAAAAAATGGGTTCCAAAGCTTAGGGAGGACCCCTTTACCCATGGGTGAATGGATCCTAGGTCCCTATTCCTAGAACACACATTGCTCAAGGTGTTTAATTATGTGTTGGCATTAATTATTGTTGGGATTCGCTTTCATAAAATGTAATTTATTAGGCTTGTAGATGTAAAATAGGGCTTATTAAGGAATACTTAAGTCCAATTTAATTAAGAAGGTCCAAAAAATGTTTGAAAATGTAAAGGAGTACATTTTTCAACACTACATTAAGGCATTATTGAGTCCATTTTAATTAGGAGGGCCCCAAAAAAGTGTGAAAATGTAAAGGGATACATTTTTCTACACTACACTTAGCCCCCACTTTAGTGAGAGGGTGACCTTACATCAAACACACACTAAAGTAGACAAATACATGTCAAGAGGGGTACAAGTGTTCAAATGTTGATGAGATAGGATGAAAAAGATCAAGGAGGTGGCCAAGCCCCCAAGATCCAAGGTCCCACGTCAAACCAACATAAGCATGAAGGGAAACACACAAGATGTATGATATGAATCAGCAAGACAAGATACACAGACATAAAATGTCAAAGACTAAAAGAAAGAAAAGAAAAAGGAAAAAAGGGGGTGGATCAAGCCTTGACTATTTGTCCAACTCAATGTGGATCAAGCCTCAGCTGCTTGTCCAAAAATGTGTACAAGTAAAACTCATTGTTCAATATGCAAACAAAAATGCACTCGCAAGAGCTAGTGTAGTTTGATATAGACTAGGTGATCCCCTAGAAAGTGACTAAGCAAGAAATTTTTGCTAGGTTTATAGGCTCTCACCATACAATTATAAATTCATTCCAATTATACAAGCTCCCATTATACTAGCAATACCAATGTTCTACCTCCCGATAACTCTGATAAGGCACCAAACAATATGAACTTTGAGCTTCATAAGGCTAGCAAACTGCATTACGCTAGGAACTCATGAACAAAATGCAAATAAGATAAGGTATTTTCAAAATGGTTTTGCTTAATGTATGTAAGGTTTCACCTTGGAGAACATTTTTCCTAATGTCTCCAAGAGAGGACTATTCTAGGATAAAAGATTCACAACTTAGGGAATGTAATCTATAGCATCACCACTAAGAGGAATATTGTATGCATAGAAAGGTAATGCTCTTGAAGGATATCAATCCCAATGAAACCACCAAGAAGACACATCAAGTGAAGTAAGAATACCACACTTTGAATAAAAAATTCACACTTCCTAGGAGATGTACATGCTATCATCACTAGGAAAGAAACATGCAAACAATAAATGAGGGACCATATGACCCCCACTTAAAATGTCAACATACTTGATGTGTTGGTATTTTAAGTAGAAAGAGAGGAAGACAACCACCAAGAAGCATCATATTTCTACCAAGATAAATATGGTTGTACCCAATATTGTACCATCATGAATTGTAATGAGCAAGACACATAAAGCTACAAATTCCACATAGTGATGAGTAACATGATAGGATTAAAATTAGTATCAATTAGAGGAAATAGATGCATCAACACAAGGAAGAGCACCACAATCCTTAAGATGTTGAATTTTATCACTCAAATCCTTACTTTCATTAGTAGAATGAGCATGAACTCTATGATATGCACAAAATGAACTTTTTTTGTAAAATTTCTTTCGTGTTCTTAGAGGGAGAGATATCAAGGGAGCTTGGAGAATCTTTGACAAGGTACTCTCATGATCAATGGTAGAGGATGTCTCTGTCTTTTGTGACAAAGGTATCTCTTTCTTAGTACAAGGTGTCATACATACACAAGACTCTTTAGATTGTGATATTTCCACTCTCCCTTAAAGGAGGGTGTAAAATATAGTGAGCTCCAATAATTACTAAGACATGAGGTTGAATATGTCCTAGGAGTGTTTTGCATGATGACATTGATATTAAGAAAATATTTCTTTTCTTTTTTTGAGGGACAATAACTAAGACCATTAATGTTTTCTTGTGTATTAGGCTCTATAGGAACATGGATACCTTGTTCTCTAGCACCACATCTTTTTCCACTATAACCAAGTTGTTTCATAAGTACATAACCTCTTCCATAAAGTGTTTTCATTTATTTTGGGTTTGGTGGTTTTTCATAATCAACTTCCTCAAAAAACATTCGTGTAATAACCTCTATAAATTAAGCTTAATTTAAAACACAATTTACACATCATCACACATAAAAGGATGACACATGTCCAATGCAAAAGAAAAATATAGAGAATTATATTGAAATATTCATTTAAAGTACATGTGCCATTTATAAGGAAAAGTCATATGGGGATATTTCCCTTACATTAGACTTCTTGGTTGATAACAAAATACACAATATACTGAATACTTGTGCCTTAATGATATGATCTCTTTGGCCTTGAAGTTCTTTTACTAGCTTGAGGGTGAGAAAATTGTGGGAGTGCCTTTCCTCCCTACCACAAAGTGAAACACTTCTCTGCAATTCTTCAGTCCATTGAAGAATACCTCAACCCAACATGAGGAAGACTAGAAATGAAATACTGAATAGGAGTAATGGAATATGTGTAGTAAGTCATATCATCATCAATAATAACATTATCATCACATAATTTGCACCAAAAACTTCATCATGCTTGGAATTTTTTCTCATACAAAAATAGTCATGAAGACTTCATGTTAGATTACCATCAACATTGCTAAGTCCATCATTTTTTTAAATAACAAGTAATCTTTGCAAGTATTAATTTTATAACAAGATAACATGACTACTTGCATGCAATTCATCCAACAATATTTTCATAATTACATATAAATTAATGAAGTGGATCAAATGTAAGAGCATGCAAGTACAAGCATGGAAGTGAATAAAATATGCAATGTTAAATAAAGAAGGTATAACTCATGTATGTATGTATATAGATATATATGGGTATATATGAGCATACATTCTTAAGTAAGTAATTTCATACCACATTACCTCCTATCCAATTATAATAAGGAAACACATTTGATGAAATTTATGAGCAAGCATTACCTTTCTTACATGGAGAATCATAGTCAAAATTATGTCCAACAATCATTCCATCTATAGAATGAATCTTCAAAGACATCTACATGCAGCCAACAACATTTTGTTTATATAAATGGATAAAGGTTCATAAGAATTCTCTTGATACAACCTTTAGTATTCATCTCATTTTCTACTATAGTCTAAAGAGAAGATTAAAAATTATAGTAAGAGTTTGAGGTTCATTACCCTAATGACCCTTTCTATCTAGTCCAAATCTACCTTATCTGGATTGAGTGGATAGTAGTATATTTCTAGGTAGACACCTTTATAATACATAGAAATTCATCTTAATACATTTGAATACACTATCTACTCAATTTATATCCACCATTTTGGAGCTTAACTCTCAAAGTGGGCTTACATGAACAAGGAAGCTAGATTCCCTTCCGTTCAACATGATTGGTGTGACATCTAATGTTAGATAGGTTATTAACAAGTTCATTCAAAAGTGAGTTGCAACATTGAGAGATATGTTTTTGGATAGAGAAACTATCTACCCTCTAGAAGCATCTACCCTGAGGTTCTCTAGTCTACTTAGGTGTTGTTTTTCAATCAAAACAAGGGAGTATTCCTTACACCCATCTCTACAGAAAAGTAATTTAGTCTATTTATTTCCATAAATTAATAAATCTAGAAGAATGATTCAAATGGAATTGATCTATACAATATCCAACCACATCATACACATGGCTCATGATTACATTCAACATAAATCATTATCCATTTAATAATGGATTCCAAAGTAACAAAAGAAGGTATGTCATGAGTATGTGTATGTACATAGACGAGGGTCTATGTGCATACACATATATGTGCCAACTTAAGTTATAAATTTGTGCATACATTCTGGAATAAAAACCATTAAATCAGATTACTAACATTTAAATAATGTTACTTTTTGACATTTTGTTTGTCATAAATTTAAGAAATAAATGAATCTAGAACAAGTCTATTTTAATAGTTTCTCATATATTGTTGTCGTTTCTATCAAAACCAAGTTGTGATATTCAAACGATGCTATTTACAAATAAACACTCACTATTTATAATGGAAGGGTGTTGTTTACAACTAAATAGTTATAAAACAATGCTATTTGCAAATAAATACTTACTGTTTATAACCGAATAATTTTTTTCAGCTAAACAATTATAAAACCATTCTATTTGTAAATAAACACTCATTTTTTATAATAGAACAATGTTGTTTCAGCTAAACAATTACAAAACAATTTTGTTTACAAATAAACACTCATTGTTTATAATAAAACAATTCTACTTCAACTAAACAATTACATAAAGATGTTGTTTGCAAATAAACATTCACATTTTTATAACAAAAAAATGATATTTACAAATAAAAATTCACATGTTTATAAAAAAATGATGTTGTTTACAAATAATCTCATACTAACAATGACAACAATATCTTAAATAAAAGGGTTGGGGCCCTAGCTCGATTGGCTAAATCTTTCCTATTGCAGGAGGTTGGTCCTGAGGTCTAGTCTCCCCCACCCCTATGGTACTAGAGGGCATGTCATTCCAGCACCGTCTGTCATGTTAAAAATTTTACCAGGCGCACTGTAGTTTATAGGGGGTCATGCTACCCAATTCCTACAGTCTAATAAAAATAAAAAATTAAAAAATTAAAAAATTAAAAAAAATATATCTTAAATAAAAGAGTTTGTAATTATTTCTACCATTAGAATTTCTTTATCAGAATCAGGCTAACCATTACTTCATACATGGATCAGAATGTCCATCATTTATGGATTTCATCATATAATCGATAATGATATCATTTATGAAAAATATAAGTACTTTTAAACAACATGCTTGTCATTGTGAAACCCCAAGCAATTATTAAGTCAAGAAGAAAACTTTCAGTAGTTTCTAGGGTTCTAAGAAAGAACCCATGTTTTCTAAAGTCATTAAGAGAAGTATGAGTGATCAGGTCTCTAGTTTCTCCAAGGATTGACTATTCCTTAAATTTCTATTATAGTATTACCTTAACCATTCCAAGGCCAAATTCAAAGAATGCACATAAATGGCATATATATATATATGTTAGAAATTAGATTGCATCAAATGGTTTTCATTAACTTCAAATGGTTGTCATTAATGTTAATAGAGTACTAAATATATGAGATGGTTATCAAAAGCTATTTCCTATCAAAGATGATCATTATATGTGGTCTAGTGTGTTGGTTTTTAGGTCTGGTTACTATCATGAGACAAGCTATGATTCTGATATTCAAACATCTTGACCAACTTAGTGTATGCAATATATTATGTGGATTAGCTATGGTTTATGGATGTTTTTTCAACATAAGAAATATGTTTTAACCTTATATTATACTGACCTAATTAATGATTAAGATATTCTTGTATATATAAGATGTTTTCAGGAATGAAAAAGTGGTGTGAAGTAGATATGAAATGTGGAGAAAGTGTGAATGCAAAAAGGATTAAAGAGGTGTGTGAATATCTGAGCCTAAATTCTTTGTTAGTTGTGGATCGGTGTAGTTTTGTAGAGTGACTACTGTGTGACACAATACTTTATAATCTAAGCTTCATTAGAACTGAACCCAACACATTGAAGATGTATCCTATTAGTTCAATCTTCTAGCAGTGAGCCACTATCACTACAGCTTGGTGGTTAGCCATCTCTTATATCTCTGAGTTGTATCCCTATGGATAGCGATTCTGGATAGTGACTCCTTATTTTAGGAAATGAGCCTTTTTGTAATCAATTTTGATATTATTTATAGTGTGAGTTAAACCTTGTTGTGGTTTTCCCTCATTGGGTTTTCCACGTAAATTTGGTGTTATTATGTTTATGTGTTGAATTTGAGTTTCTACATTGGCATTTGATTATTAATCATTTAAGTAGTTTTAAGTATTAGTTCCTATGATTGAATTAAAGGTGAAAATCTATGAAAACTTATTCATCCCCCCCTCTTAGTTGTCCTATTTAATAACTAGTATTAGAGCTCGACCCTTTAGAATAATTTTAACAAATTGAAGGATATCTTGGTAGGTTGAACTAAATGGGGAAGGGATCTAACTTGGATGAAGAATTAAGAACATAGGCTTAAAAATCTAAAAAATGAAGATCTAAACGAAGATGTCAAGCAAGTAGGTGAATGCATTCAGAAGTTAAGGAATTAGATCCAAAAATTTAAGTTGAAACATAAAGAAGTTAACTAGGAACTAAAGGAAGCAAAGGATATGATTGAGAATCTAAGAATGTAACTTGAAGAAAGAAAACAGATGGAAGAAAATCTGAAATTGGAAATTGAACAAGGTAAAATAGAAAAAGGATGCTTGAAATAAATTATCAACCAGAAGATAGAAAAATGTAATAAAGTTGAACAAGAAGTAGTAACCTTAGAAGATGATCTGGAAAAGTGAAAGCTCATGAAGAAAGGTTCAAGACAATTTCTACAATGCTCGATGAGTTGATTTCATTTCAAAAACCTACAAAGGATAAAGGTGGTCTAGGACTTGAAGAAGGAAAAAGCTCAAGGACTAAAACAACTTTCAACAAGATGGAAAATCAAAGGAAATTTCAACGCAAGAATCAAAGGAACAATACCAGAAGTATTCCCATCCAACAACCTAATGCTCAAAGGTACCCATCTCTTAATGGATTTTGTTTCTCATGTAGTAAATTTGGACATAGAGAAATAAACTGTAGAAGTAGGATAAATTAGAAAAGAATGAGTTGAAATGTTGGATTCTTTACTAGAAAATGTTATGTTTGCAACAAGTTTGGACATAGAGCTATCGAATGCAGGAGCCAAATGATGTTGAATAAGCTTGATACACATAGAATAATTCAATCCTTTCAAGGCTATTGTTACACATGTAATATCTTTGGACAAAAGGCTAATTAGCACATGATAAAGATACAATAAAATTCATTTGATCTTGGATATGTTATGTGCTACATGTGTATCAAACCAGGACATATCCCAAAATTTTGCTAGAACAAATTTGGGAAGAAAACTAATCTGAAATAAAATGATAAGCCTATGAAAAGATAGACCCAAAAGAAGTAAGGAGAGAAATGATTAAAATGTGGAGAAAGAAGGAAGAACCTTAGAAAAAGGATGAATCAAATAATCTTGTATCTGCATCTAGTGCATATACCTCTTCTAAGAACTGAACCCAATATTGGTTTCAAGGGGAGAAGTCACAAATAATATAAAAAACCCCTGATATATGATGTGTCATCCCAGGATGCATGGCTATGTGATGTGAATCTCTGTTTAGAAGGAATTAAAGAAAATTTTGGAAAAAAAGATGCAAATTAGGAAATTCACGGAGCCCTTCTTGGCTCATAGTGTTTCTCAAAAACTGTTGTCAATTTAAAAGCTGAAAAAGAAATAAATGCAAAATTAGGGAAAAATTGATCTGGAAACATTAGCTGAGAAGGAGGTACTGAAAAAATCAAGTAGAAATGATGATGTCATAAATTACCTTTTTATGATGAAACACTAAAAGCAACAAGTTAAATAAGGATGATTGGGTGGTCAGTTCTCACATTGTGAATCAAACGAGCTAAGAAGTAAAGTGTAGTTGAGAAATAAGGAGTTAGGGTTGTTGGCAAGCGAAGGTACAAAGAACAAGGTTAAAATAATGGAGTTGAAGGAAATGGTGGTATTTAATCTATGCAAAAATAAATTGCAAACATTAAGTAGGTTACAAATCGATGAATTTAACCATGAAAAGATTTGAAATCTCAAAGGTTCCCTTTCATTTTAGAAAAGGAAAAAGGTCAAGAATTTAGGGCACAAGGGTTTAGATATTTGGAGTGAATTTACATAATTTTTTGATGTGGATATTGTTCGGTTTGTCCTAAGAAGAATTCAAGGTGATCAGATGATCTTTGACAAACCTTATGAGATCACAAAGGAAGCAATTGCAGCAATAATAAGATTATGCAATATTGGACCCGTCCCAGGAGAGAAGTCAATGAGGAACAAAGAAGTCAAAGCTCTAACTAGAGTAACAAGAGATCAAAGGGAAATTCTAATTCATACCATAGTCGGCCCTGTGATAAGGTATAATACATATGGTATTTTATATAAAATTTATTTCAAAACTAGGGAAGGCTCTACTTCGACGATTGTCATTTATGTTGTGCATCAAATGGTTGAAAAGAATGAGCATTTTAATTTTTGTGAGTTACTAAGGAATAAATTAATGAATAATATTACTATGACAAAGAATTAAAATTACCCTTTTCATTTTGGATCTCTGGTTACATGTTTGATGATGTATTTTCTGAAATCGGTACCATTGAAAGAGAATGTCGTGTGGAAGTTAGTTATACCAGTTGGGAAGCAAGTCTATTGATAACTAGAATTTTTAGCAGAGAAGGAAAATATTTGTAAAGAATACTTTATAGACAAATTAAGTATATGGATTTATAGCATGGTTTCTAATTCAATTATGATATATGAGGCAAGAACCTCCTTTAGAAAGAGGAAAGCAAGAAGAATCATCTCAGGTTCTCCTCTGGAAATAAATAAGTTGAAGATAGGGGTGCATGCAAAAAGATGGGTAGCCAATTTGTGGCCAAATTTTTTAAAAGTTTTGAAAGCTCATAACATGAGCACATTATAACACACTTGTGTTATGGCTTGGTGTGTTGATATTGAGGCTTGGCCATAATGATCCCATAATGTGAGCACGTTATAATGCACTCGCATTATGACATATTAGTTTTTTTTTTTTAAATTGAATTCATTTTAACTTGTCACAATTTTTTTTCTTGCCCACAACCAAAACCCCAATATTCCATGTTTGTGTTGTAGGAGGAGCTATTTTGTATAATTATTCATCAACAATTGTTGTTTCATCACCAGGATGCCACCATGTTGATGAGGAGGTTTGAGAGGTAAGGATTGTTTGTTTTTTGTTTTGAATTTGTTAGTTTTAGGTTGTTTTTGATATTTATTTTTTGAATTTGTAGGAGATGTTAATCAACCTACAAACCCTCCTCAAAATACTCAACAAGAAAAACAACAACAAGAGGAACAAAATCCTCAACAAGCACAACAATAAAAACAAAAAAAAAATCCTCAAGTTAATCAACGACAACCTCAATCTCCTCCACCAATCCCTCAACATCCTCCTCGAACTCAAAAAAACTTAATGAGTGAAATTGAGAACAATAAAAAACACATTGAGGATTTAATCAGGAGGTTGACTGATCCAGATGATTCAACCATGGAAATAATGACCCTAGAAACTTCACTGAAATAAATGTTAAAACATGTAGATTCAATCAACAAACAATTAACTGGTTGGCAGGATAGGAGGCAGGCGGCTAGGGATTATTATTGGGATCAATTATCATACAAAGATGTGAAAGATCTAAAAATTATAAAATTTGATTTTTGCTCATTATTCACTTACCCACGCACAAATGAAAATCTTAGCCTTAATGTGAAGAGGTTTCCTATTCATTGGTGCCACCACCAATAGATTAGGAACTTTTTCTGGGATAGGTGGTACATGGTTTTTGATTACCCACCATGCAAAAATTGTGGTCTCGTAGTATTTCCTTCGAGAACTATATTGTGAGTTCATCTTGAACAAAATACCAAATTATTTTGATATGAGGGACTTCCAAGGGAGAGGTGCGGGGTTAGCTCAAAATAGACCCGGTGCACAGCCAGATCCTACATGAAAAGGGAGATGACCTCTTGCTAGGCCGCCTCATGAGCACATTGTTATCCCTTCCATTATGAAGGAGAGTGTTGGCGTAGAGACTTTGCAGGCCATCATATCTTTGACCCAGAGTGTCATCCAACATCATCCCTATTCTACAGTGCCATCCAGGGGAGTCATCAAGTGGTGGGCTTCGATCCCATTTTTGTCAATCTTGTGGGGTGACTTGTTCATATGATCCCACTGACACTCAGGAGGTTTCTACGTATGATTCTTCTATAGTTATAGAGATGGTGAGGGAAGATGACATTTTGCATGAGGCCTATGGCATTGATACGTAGGTAAAAGTTAGCATGTTCATTGAATTTAATTTATTAAATTTTGATTTTGAAATTCAAGATTAACTAATTTAGTTTTATGATTTTAATAAAATTGTAGGGTCACAGTGTTGATATTGGATACACTAGCCCTACACCTACTTATTTCTCCATTGCACCTATCATTGAGGTATGTAACTAGTAAAAATTTATAAATTTATTACATGTTAATAGAACTATTTTATGAATGGTATTTTAATATGTGATTTTGGATGTTGAATAAGCTAATATTGGAGGTTTCGAGGGAATGCCTCCTAGTGCCAATGGATTTAGTCAAACCTACATGAAGGTAATAGAATAAAGAGTTTAACTAATGAATTTTACTTAATATATTTATGTAGTTTATATTCATATCATTGATTACATTGCATTGCACATCTTTCAAACTCAAAGAATTACTTCACATTCCATAACTAATAACTAGATGTTGATAGATGGAAAAATTTCAACTACAATATAGTTGTTTAGAAAGTCAACATAAGCAATGATGCAATTAATTCACATAGCATATGTAATAAGTAGGAGAAACTTCCAATTGTGTTTGCTTGTCATGGAATTCCATGAGACCACTTTTTACTGAGGTATCTTTTCAAATAGTTCATTGTCTTTTCTATGCTATGGATGCTTGGAAGGAATATATGAAAGAATAATAGCAAGCAATAGCATAGATGAGGCAATGAGTTGTTTGAAAAATGCCTCAAATAAATGTTGTCTCATGGTGATGTCCATCACCATGATCTACCCGATTTCTTTGAGGCACTTTTTCAAACAGCTCACCGCCTTTTCTATGCTACCACATTTTCCATACATGTCTACCAAAGCATTTTATAAAATAGTTCATTTCCTCACTGCTATGGCTAAAAGCTTAAAAAGGGTGATTTCCAAAAAACTATGGATGCTTGGAAAAAATCTATCAAAGCATAATAGTAAGTAATAGTATAGACAAGGCAATGAGTAGTTTGAAAAAATGCCTTAAAGAAATGTGGTCTCATGGTGATGCAATACCATTCCATCACCATGAGACCACATTTCTTCGAGGAGTTTCATCACAGAGCTCACCACCTTTTCTATGATACCACATTTTTTATACATGTGTACCAGAGAATTTTATCAAAGTACTCAGTTCCTTGTTGCTATGGCTAAAAGCCTAAAATAGGTGCTTTCCAACAAACTATGGATGGTTGGAAAAATTTATATCAAAATATAATATTAAGCAATAATACTATAGAGAAGGCAATGAACTATTTGAAAAAATGGCTGAAAGAAATGTAGTCTTATGGTGATGGAATTCCATGATGTGTATTTGTTTGTAATGACATTCCATCACCATGAGACCCCATTTCTTTGAGGAATTTTTTCAAATAGTTCACTACCTTCTCTATGCCACTGCAATTATCATACATGTCTATGAAATAATTTTATCAAATGGTTCACCGGCTTCTTGCTATGGGTAAAAGCCTAGAAACATGTTCTTTTGAACAAGATATGGATAGGGCAAATAGTAAGCATGATAGTCAAAAATATATTGTTTAATAAGTACATTGTTTTTTCATTATCTCATACATTATAAGTCATGACGTGGATCGCTATTGTAGTTTTCATGATTGAATAATTTGTTATTTTATTTTTCAGTTGTTGCAAGTAGAAACACCTCCAAATGTTCAGAGGAAAATGGAGATCGGTGTTTCATTCGATATAGAATCCTCAGTGGCTTTGACAAGGGCGGTATGAGGAAAATTACTTAATTTTAATTTACATTCGTTGTTATAGATTCTAGTTAGTGAAAAATGAAACCATTATTGATTTGTACTTTAATTTATATTTGGATGGTTTATATAGGGCTTCAACACACCTCAACATGGGTATTTGAATATTTCCCTCATGGAGAGTGATCATCAAATGGCGGTAAATGATTATTTTGTTAAATATATAATTTTTTAATGTAGATTTTATATATTAATGTCTTTGCTTCTTATTGTAACAAATAAGACTTGACCAAGAACTAAACCCTACGAGGATCTCCAGGAGCACTCCTCAACTATAGCATAAGCAAGTGACAGACGTATCACCATTCAATCGACAAGAAAAGGGAATTTTTTTATTTCAAGAGCATGGAGAGTGATGACTTTTGATTCTATAGCCCTTTGTTGTATGCCTATATGGCATTTTTGTACATATTTTGTATTGGATATATTTGACATTGCATGCCTATATGGCATTCTCATATGCCTATATGGCTATTTTGTGCCCATATTTTATACTTATATCAACATATATTGATTTATGCCTACATGGATATTTGGTTAATACATATATTTTTTATCAATGGTGTCCATATTTGCATTATAAATCCATGGTTCAATAGATATGAGTTACGTGTATTCAAGTGTATACTTTACAACTTACATGTATACTTTGTGACTTATGTGTATTCCAATGTATACTTTGTGACTTACGTGTTTTCATTAGTATACCTTATATCCATGCATATACTTGGTATAAATTTGTGTATGCTATGTATTAGTGTGTATACTTGAAGGCTTATGTGTTTTTGAGTACTTGTACTTCCCTTATTCACATGTACGTGCTTGACTTATTCACATGCATACTTATTAATTGGTTATACCTAGCATTGATCATTGATGTCCTTCATGGTTTGTCTTGAATATTAATTGATTGATGCTAAACAACTTTGTTAGTCGATGCTAAACAAATTCAATATTTCTAGGAATACTAGTAGAGTTACAAATTCCAAAATTGCACAAATTGAAAATAAAAGATTAACTATAAATAAATGCACTAATTATTAACTTGATAATTGATTAAGAATGAGTATAAAATATATCAAGAGATGAGCCTTCTAGAATGGCAACTACCAACTAGAAAATAGGCAAAGCATTCCCAATGCTTTGAAAGTAATAATCCACCCAAAATTGCAATGGGAGAGAATTGATGTAGAGCAGGGAGGCCTTTAATTACCAATCACAAATTTAACTAATTTCAACAAGCCTTCAATCTCCAAAACCCTAACTAGGGTGATTCCCTTCACAACTTCACTATTTTCCTTGTAGGTCTACAAACCTAGTTTCTTGGACCTATCTCACAACTCCACTCTCAAACCCATTAACCAATTATGTTTTTAGACACCCTTTAAGGCATATCAAAATATATCTCAAAATCTCATATAATTCTTTCAGAAGAAATCCCTCAAACTGATGCTTCTACACTGTCCCCTTAAGCCAAATAGCCCTAATTTACAAAGAAAATCTCCTCTAAACAATATTCCAACCCCAAATACCTATGGGAAGTTATTTATCAGTCTATGAAACCACAAAATCTATAAAGTTGATCTAGTGAACCTGTCACTAAGTCCTCTTTATACAAAACCCTCATTTTGAGCAAGTTATAAAGGGGTTTACTAAAAATCCAACTTCCCAACTTCTTTACACTTCACCAATGAATCAAACATTCTTAAAATGACCTACACATGCTTAATATATCACCAATATTTTTTGCGCCAAGATTTTTCCTTACCTACCCACCTTTAACCATCAAATCTCACTCAAAAGATTCAAATTTGACAACTAAGGCATCATGCCCAAACCCACAAATGACCTCTCCTACTCCCAAAACCATGTAATCAACTAAATCATGCCATATTGGGCCCATTCCAGTCAGCTACAAGAGTTAAAGTCAATGGAATGGGCCATAATCACATTTTGATGTCTTCAAAACTTTAAAATTGGAGTTTCAGACCCGCCTACAGGGAAAACTCAATAAGATTCTACAAACCCAATGGGGATTCCTAATAATCAATAAAAATTATAGATTGTACATTGAAACAACAATTCAAATAAATTTTCAGTCACCATCAGGTCATACAAGTCGTGCAACTACTCTGCAACAACAATATTCAATAGAAAAGATATAAAATTTCAATGAAAACATGAGCTTTATTATTCAATCTTTCTAAAAACCTCCAACAACCTTCATCCATCAAGTTTAAAAAATATTTTAAACCTTAACCAACCTATTACAACTATTCTAACTGCCCTTTGAATGCCCATGACCATTAGGCTTCCCAAATTTTACATTTTTTTTACACTTTTATAACTTTTCAGTATTGCACTTTTGACAATTTTGCAAAAATGTGATAATATAAAATCAATGACTCATAACTACCTATTAGATGGTCTATTAGGACCTTATTGAATTGAAAAAAACTCAAACACACGTAAAACTATCAAAATACCTCATTTGACAACATTAACACAAAATGCATTTGGTGCCCTTGCACCAAGAAGGCTTATTTAAGATCCTTGAGCAATGTATTTCCTAATGCTCCCTTGTTCTTGCATATCTCAATTTAGTTTAATCCAAATAGTTCCATGAAATGATTTATCTAAAATCAAAAAACACATTTTCAATTGGTATTCCATGAAATGATTCATAAAAAAATTCCAATATATTTAATCCTTTGATTGGAACAACTCAATTAAGCAAAGGATACATAATCTTCACAATAATTGTAAGACATAATATTCATAGTAGATGAATTAGTGTTTCGGTGCAAAAGAGGACCATGCCTAGTGTAAACATACATGTCAGGATGCATTGGAGCAATTTTTTTGGTCACACGAATTACAAAACAAAAGTTGCATCACTTTGCAACTTTACACTACTTGCATTTGACACTTTTTCCATCAAGTGAAAAATGGACACCACACGAAAAATACTCTAAGATAACAAAAACTGAGAGAGGTTATTGTAGAGGGGTCTAACATGATCTCGTAGGCTCAAATAGAGAGTTTGTAAGAGTAATGGTTTTTGAGTAATAGCTCATCAAAGATTGCTTGCCTTTTGCACTTTGGATCCTTGAGGGATCAAGTCGGTTGAACGTAGCTCGAAGTGATTCCGCTTGTTTGGGTGCAAAAGAAGACCATACCTAATGTAAAATTACCCATCCAAATGTGTTGGAACAATCTATTTGGTCACACGAGTTGCAGAACGAAAGTTGCACCACTTTGCAACTTTCAACTACTTGCATTTGACAACATTTTCCCCAAGTGAAAATTCGCCACCACTAGAAAATGCCTCCGAGATAGTGAAAACTAAGAGATGTTATTATATAGGGGAAAAAATTGAAACTTGATCCCATAGTATCAAACAAGAAGTTTCTAAGCATCATAGTATTCGAGTAACAACATGCTGAATTTTGTAGCCATTTTACACTTTTGACTCTTAAGGGATCGATCTGGTTGAACGTAGCTCAGAGAAATTCTGCATGTTTGGGTGTGAAAGAGGACCATTCCTAGTTTAAACATTCCTAGTCAGATGGATTGAAACAATTTTTTTGGTCACAGAAGTTGCAAAATGAAAGTTGCACCACTTTGCAACTTTCAACTACTTGCATTTGACAATTTTTTTCCCAAGTGAAAATTCACCATGACGGGAAAATGCCTTTGAGATAGAAAAAACCAAGGGAGGTTATTGTAGAGGGTCCAAAAATGATTGCATGGGATCAGACCAAAATTTTCTAAGTGTCATGGTATTTGAGTAATATCATGTTGAAGTTTGCAACCATTTTGCACTTTGGACTCTCAAGGGATCAATTTGGTTGAACGTAGCTCAGAGCAATTCTGCATGTTTGGGTTTGAAAGAGGACCATGCCTAGTGTAAAAATACCTATTCAAACATGTTGGAATAGTTCATTTGGTCACTTGAGTTGTAGAACAAAATTTGCACCACTTTGCAACTTTCAACTACTTGCATTTGACAATTTTTTCCCAAGTAAAAATTTTCCACCACGGGAAAATGCCTCCAAGATAGTGAAAACCAAGAGAGGTTATTGTAGAGGGTCCCAACACAATCCAATAGGATTAGATGAGAATTTTCTAAGAATCATGGTATCTGAGTAACAACATGCTAAAGTTTGCAGCCATTTTGCACTTTGGATTCTTAAGCGATCGATCCGGTTGAACGTAGCTCAGAGCGATTCTGCGTGTTTGGGTGAAAAAGAGGACCATTCCTAATGTAAACATACCTATTTAGATGTGTTGGAACATTCCATTTTTTCACACGAGTTGCAAAATGAAAGTTGTACCACTTTACAACTTTCAACTACGTGTATTTGACAACTTTTTCCTCAAGTGAAAATTTGCCACCATGGGAAAATGCCTCTGAGATAGCAAAAACCAAGAGATTTTACTGTAGAGGGGCCCAAAATTATCCCATAGGATCAGATGAGAAGTTTCTAAGAATCACGGTATCTGAGTAACATGCTAAAGTTTGCAACCATTTTGCACTTTGGACTCTTAAGGGATCAATATGGTTGAATGTAGCTCCAAAAAATTCTGCATTTTTTGGTACGAAAGAGGACCATGCCTAGCGTAAGCATACCTATTCAGATGCATTGGAATAATTTGTTTGGCCACACAAGTTGCATAATGAAAGTTGCACCACTTTGAAACTTTACATTGCTTGCAATTGACACTTTTTCCATCAAGTCAAAATTGAGCACCACGAAAAAATGACTCTAAGATTAAAAAAAAAAAGAGAGGTTATTGTATAGGTTCCCTACATGATCCTGATGCCTCAGACAAAATTCCCATAACCAACATGGTATCCGCATAATAGGTTGTCGAAGATTTTTTCCCTTTTACAATTTGGACTATTAAGGGATTACGTTGCTTGAATTACAAATGTTTGAGGGCAGTAATAATATCTTATACAAAGTAGGGATACAATCAACCTACAATCACAATTCAAGCCTTTAGAAACAACTTTTCAACCCTTTTAAACCTATCTCTCCAACTCTTCACAAATTCACTCAAATTCCCCTATAGGTCTATAGACCTAATTTCTGGACCAAAGCTCTAAGATCCAATCTCAAACCCACTAGCCAATTGTATTTTCAGACTCCCTTTAATATCTTACAAATCATATCTCAAAATCAACATAGGTCACTTTGGACCAACTTTTCCAAAATCATGCAACTACGTTGTCCTAGACCTCAATTAGGTCACTTTAACAAAGCATCACCCACTAAAACACCTTTCCAACCCTAAATATTCATGGAGAGTCACTTACCAGTCTACAAAACCTCCAAATCCACAAA
This sequence comes from Sequoiadendron giganteum, assembly GCA_007115665.2. Lineage (NCBI taxonomy): Eukaryota > Viridiplantae > Streptophyta > Pinopsida > Cupressales > Cupressaceae > Sequoiadendron > Sequoiadendron giganteum. The sequence continues at coordinate 431,908,232 of CM021103.1, forward strand.
TTTTGATCAAAGAATCACTTTGTATGACACCAAAACATGAAACCCTCACATTTTGCCATTCCAAAGGGGTTTATTGAAAAACATTGTTCCAAGCTTCTACATAGCCAACCAAGGCCTCAAGTACCTTTAGTTAGTCTACACATGCTTGAAGGTTCATCAAAATCTACTACCCCCAATATTTTCTACAACTTCCCTCCTCTAACCATCAAATTTCACTCAAAATATATAGTTTGACAATTAGAGCATCATGCCCAGGCACTCAACTCGCCTTCCCTGCCATTACAAAGCTTAAAAAACTTCAATATAAACATTCTCATGACAAATCAATCATCTCCCAATATTTCCTAAGATAATTTCACCAAAACCTATCATCGAAACTCCATTTTTAAGCCAAAGTTCACCTAATTTCCTCTAGGATAGCAACCAAAAACACTCCTAAACATTTTCCATACTCCTAAATCTTATTCCTACATATAATCCTACCATTTTGGACTCATTAAACTGAGAAATAGAGATAAACAATAGGTGGAATGATTCATTTATTCATTTTTAGTCTTCAAACCCTTATGGTTGGCTGTACAGACTCGCAATCAGTAATTTGACAATAAAATTCTTAAAACTCAATGAATTTCATTCACTCCAAAGCCAAAAATAGGTAACACCTATCTCTACCAATAAAAAAAAAATTTAGGACATAATACTTTTGTACAATCAAATATAATATTCTGTAACAAAAAAATTCAAAGAAACACACAAAATTACAAGAGAAATCAGGGGATTTTTATTGTTTTTCCTTCACAAAAAAACTTCAACAACCTCTTACTTTGAGTTCCCAACATATTTAAACCTTATCCAAACTATGAAAATGGCTCTAAATTCCCTTTGAATTCCCATGACCATTGGGCTTCTTCAAGTTTACATTTTTTTGCACTTTTTTCACATTGACAACTTTTGAATTTTTGCAATTTTACATCATTTTGACAAATATGCAACATGAAATCCAAAATGACCCCAAAACCAACTAACATGACTTATTACATTATAAATTTTTCTAATATGACCTGATTCAATTAACAAAACAAAAAACAAAAAACTAACTTAAGACTTCCATGAACCGAATTTGCTCAATAAACTTGGTGCCCCTGCACCAAATTTTAATATTTGAGTAAATCTCATTACAAGTAGGTCTCATTACAATGACTTAGGTACTCTGTTCTCACAGATCTTTTACAATATCACTCATACATTTAATATTCTCTTATAATGTCTACATCATAGGTATTCATGATAAGGTTAACTTAAAATGGGTAACTTGAGATTCCCTTGCTAAGCTTCACACGCTCTTTTATAATGGCTTCAAATTAGAATTGAGATTTGTCAAGATCATCAAAATAAGGATGTAGGATTGATTTTTTGGCTGAGATTCTCTTCAATGGCTCATAAATCAGCATTTTCTGTAAGGAGATACCAATCAGTTTTGACTAGTTTACTTAAAAATACACAAATTAAAAGAAGAAAAAGAAAGAGCATCCAAAATGGAAATAAAATGAAAATATATGGAAGGCACTTATAGAAAAAAAATCCACACCATTTGGTTCCAACTCGAGAACAAAAGGGCATAAATATTGATGCTTCCATTGAGGATAGGAGTTCCAGTCCCTCAACTTAGTCACTCCTGGTCATATATCTTCACTGGGAGTTCCAAGATACCTATTGCACACAACACCTCTCATGAATAGAATAAATTGAAATTAGAGATGCTCTTATAATGTGTACATCATAGGTGCTCATGATAAGGTTAACTTCAAATGAATAACTTGAAATTACCTCACCAAGATTTGCACAGACTTTTTTAATGGCTTAAAATCATAATTGAGATTTGTCAAGATCATCAGAATAAGGATGTTGCATTGCTTTTTTGGCTGAGATTCACTTCAATGGCTCATAGATCTACATTTTTTTGCAAGGGGACACCAATCAATTTTTAGCAGGTTACAAATAGGAAAAGTAAAAGAAGATGATAGAATTGGCATAAAACAAATTAATGTGTGCAAAAGTATAAATTATTAAGAACTAATGTGCATACTTACAAATTAATCCAGTGAACCATCTAGGTCTGCTCTACTCTTTATTGTGTCAAGTATTGCTTCATGGTCAGACTCACAGACCTTCCACAAGGTCTTGTTCAAATTTCTACTCCCATATTTTGTCAAATTAACATTCGATGCCACAATAAGGTTCAAGTAATGAAGAATCTTATGATGCGTGTCAAAGTCCTAAAACAACCAATGTTTAACACTCTTATATGGGTACCTTTTAAGCCATGTTCCAGTAACAACAACTGAACCTGTAGGGTATTTGATGTTTTCTCCATCTATAAATAGGTCCTCCAAGTTCTTTTTTGCCTCAACACAACAACACAACTAATAGATTGTCCCCTCTCTGTTGTCTTCATCTGCAATAACTGCATAAACATGCCCTGCATTGATATGTGCAACAAATATCTAGAAATTAGTCAACATTATGAATACACTACAAAGTAAAATAAAAATAGGAATTTTAAAAACTAAGCAAGTATATATATTACCTGGTTGAACTATATCTGATACATGGTCAAATTTGGCTAATGATTCCATCTATGTTAGTTCCAATGCCATCAAATGATGATATGTGTGAAGTGAGCTAAGATAACTTGTCAACCATTTGTCAACCCACTCCCCTAACTCACAATCATTCCATGCTTGCATTGTACATGAAGAAAAAAAGAATGACATCTTCTATGTATTGGTACTCCATGAACCTACATCTAAGCTAGGGAAAGAGTGTATCTTACTCCATCTTGTTAGTGTACAAAAATCCTCATATGGTGCAATGTTAGTATCATCCATCAACCAAAAAAATCTATGAAATGAAGATGTGCCTTCATTACTTGGACCCATCGAAGAATTGCACCACTCGATGATTGATCTTACATCTATCAACTTTGCACTGTCTTTATACTTTAACTCTTCTCATTCTAATGCTCTTTTCATGCATGTTACTACACCATCATGCTCCCCCTTTCCATGCCCAACCTCACAAAAGTTCCACATATGTTGAACACCTATAATGGCATGCATCCTACTCAACCAGTAGAACATGCATGACTTCTTGAAATGTGTTGCACAATTATCTGACCATATTATATGCAGATCGTATTCTATGCCCCTTTGAGCCAAATCACTATAGAACATCTAGAAACAACCCTATACGAACTCTAGAGAATGTGTGTGATCATTAGTAATATAAAAGTGATACTCCCTCAATACCTTCCTTTGGTCCTCTGTACTATTAGCTACATGAATGCATACTATGTGCATAAATATCAAAACCTATGTGGAGTTGTAATACTATGACTGCACCTCATGTTGTGGCTATAGAGTGTAGTTCTCTACAAATTCGACCACTGATACTATGTTTCCAATTGGAATGGTGTCCTTTCATAGCTTGAATTGCATGTCCAACCATTAGGCGCTATGGGTATATCTTTCATATTCAGACACTATATTATCATGAAACATGGACATAAACTGATACACACAAATCTTCTAAATAACCAAATCACACCTTTTTTCTTGAGACCTATCTTTTGTAACTTATGCCACTATTTTATACTTCTTGAACTCTACTAGTTTTTATCCCACCTCATCTATTATTTCCATATGTTGACATATTGGCATATGCTACAAGCCACTACAACGCTCGCATGAACCATCCAAGTATGCTATCCTATAGAACATTTCGCCATCCTCTATTTCACAAATTTTTTTTGATAAGAACTCTCTTGAAGATGTTGGTGGGGCTTCTATACCACAATCCTGCAAAAAATTATTAGTATGTAAATCTAAACATATAGAATGATAAATATCATTTCAATATGTAGTCTACAACAACAAGTAGTGTGTGTGTCATTTATCTTGACATAACAAGGTTTAAGCATTTCAAAATATCTTTGAAAAATACTAATTTGAGGATAATACTATTGAAATTTATGAAAAAATTAGGTTTGAGTCATATCCAAAAAATGCTTTGGATGTGGCTCACAGTTTCGACTACCGATTCTCCTTCTTACCACATCCATTTGATTTGAATATGGCCTTGTGTTATTCTTCCAATACTCTTCAATTAGTGTTCTCAATGCTTCAACAACTTTTTTATCTTTTCATGGAAGTCTCCTCAAGAATACCCATAATTCATTTGAATCAGTGCCCTCAATCATTTTCTGCCTTTGAGCAGCTCTTGATAAAGTTTCTCTACTAATTCTCATTTGTTCACTCATCTCTCTAATGAGATGAGCTCTCTTTGTTTGACTATTTACCAAAGTTGTTGTAATGACACATCGGGTGAAATTACTATCCTTTGAGTGTGAGTTCTTACCCACACTTTCATAAGCATCTATTAGATTCTTCACAATAGTTTTTTCACTCGATGCATTTGATGTTCTCAACCCAAGAGTCTTCATGATGTTTCTATACATTATACCTTGCATCATTTCAACAAATAGTTGACATCTTGTGGTCTCATTTAACCTTTCAAAGAATTTTTTCCAAATCTTATCAGCTTATCTTTTACAGGTGCATGCTGGAATCTTACCTTCCATGTGCTGCAAAATATCCTTATCACTATTAATCAAATACTTTGAATTTCTACACAACATTCTAGGTGTTTTTCTCCTAGGCACATACTCCTCAACATTAATAATTTCATCAATATTTAAGTGAGGTGGGATAGATTGCATACCTTTTTTTGAGGGTGGAGTAGAATACATACCTTTAGGTTCATGTGGGGATGATGACATACCTTCTTCATCATATCCGAGTGATGATGTACTCTCAACTTGAGATGCATTGGATGGTGTATAACCATATTCACTTGTGATAGATGGTGTCCCTCCATATTCACTTGCGGTATATGGTGTCCATCCATATTCACTTGTGCTTAATGGTGTCCCTTCATATTCACTTGCCATAGAGGGTGTGTCTCCAACTATGGTATCCAAATCCATCTTACCACAATGCTTTCGCATTTGTGCATTTTGTGCTACCAATGCCTATTCTCTTTTTGATGGTTGAGGTTCATCTTCAGTTGGATTGTTTTTCATCAATCGTATCCAATTTCTTATTTTCACAATATACCACCACTTGTTCTCTCTCCTTTGATTTGAAGGTTTCATACTCTTCATATGTTAGTTTATTTATTTTTCATTTCCTGGGCATGGCAGATAATTTTACCTATAGCATGGTAATGAGACGAACATTAGTTCCTAAAAAATATATCCATTCAAATAAATGAAATATATGTCTTTCAAGGTTTCATAAAATATACTTACAATCATCCTATAGAAGAGTATTTCTAGCATGGACAAAGGTCACATTTTTTTTTGATGGAATTTTGTCATGAATAAGGTCTGAAACCTTGTTTTGAAGGGTTATGGTTGCTTAAAATGAGAAATTGACTCATTCCACCTATGGTAAATACTATGACTTGGTGGAATGAGTCCAAAATGGTAGAAATAGATGTTTGAATGGGATTTATGAGCAAGGGAGACCTTGAAAGTGGTTTTGTGTGATGCCCTAGATGACATTCCTTTGCTTTTTTTATCAAATTTAGTGGTTAGAGGGTGGTGATAGGTGAAAATCTTGGGGGAAGCAACTTTTGAAGGTTAATTAAGTTTGTGCAGACAATTTTCAAAGTGTTTGAAGTGTTGTTAGATTGAAAACAATTTGGGAAGGAATTTTCCAACAAACCCTCCCTAAAACAAGCCAAATTGATGGTTTCATAGTTGGGTGAGTTAGTGGGTGTTCCCCTGATTAAAAATGGTAGATATTGAGTTTTTACAGCCTAGTACATGATTTTCCAAAGGAATTTTGGGTGGGAAGTAACTTTAAAGGGGTGTTCCTTTGTAAAAGTGACCTAATTGAAGGTCTAAGACAACGTAGAAGCACCTATTTGAGGGTTTTGTTCCAAAAGAGTTGTATGAATTTTTTTGATATGTTGTGTAAGGAAATAAAGGGTGTCTAAAAATGTATTTGGTCAGTGGGTTCTAGTTTGTATTTGTGAGATAGGACCTAGAAACCTAGAGTCATGTAATTGAAAAGATAGTTGGGGTCATTTTTCTTGGAGATTTTAGGTTATAGTTTGAGTTTTAAGTCCTAAAATATTTTTAAATTGTTAGATCTATGTGTTAGCTCCAATTTGGCTTTTGAGTGAAGTGATTTCATTGCATTTTAAGAATTTTAGTGCATTTTAACTAGAGGCGGGTCTATTCAACCAACCAAGGGTTTGAAGTCATAAAATGAGTTAAATGACTCTTTCCACCTATTGTCTCTACTATGGCTTGGTGGAATGAGTAAAAAAATATCAGGATTAGATGTAGATGTAGGAGTTTGAGTAGGTAATAATTTTTTATGAGGTTTTGATTGCTTCCCCCACTGAATTTTTTGAGCTTTTGCTGTGAAAGTAATGGCTCCAAGTTGAAATTCATTTTAAATGCACTCAAGAAGGTTGGAGATCGGTTAAAAAAGTGTGTGTAGATGTTTTACAAGGTTTTTGAAGCTTTGGAAGAGAAGGGGAGGAAAATTTGAGTGTTTGGGCATGATGCCCTAGTTGACAATATTATCCATTTAAGTGAAAATTGGTGGTTATTAGAAGGAAAGTGTAGTAAAAACTTGGGGCAGAAAAAATTGAAGGTTTTTTAAGCTTGTGAAGGTCATTTGGAGCATTTTTGATGCTTTGGAAAGATGAGATAGGTCATGAGAATAGGAATTTCAATAAACCCTCCCTAAATGTGCTAAAAATGAAGGTTTTGTGAAAAGTGCACTCTATGAGCGGTTCCTTGGATAAAGGTTGTAGATTTGGTGGTTTTAGAGGCTAGTTAATGACTAACCATATGAATTTTGGGCTGGTAAGTTGTTTAGAGAGGTGATGCTTTGTTAAATTTACCTATTTTCCCTAGTTGGGACAAAGTAGAAGCATGAATTTGAGAGATTTCTTCCAAAAGAGTTATATGAACTGTTGAGATATGTTTTTGTATGCCTTAAAGGATATCTTAAAAGCTATTTGGTTAGTGCGTTTAGTGAGTATTTGGGTAGATTTGTTCAAGAAACTAGGTCAGTAGACCTACAAGTGAAACTAGGTGAATTTGTGAAGAATTGTTGAGATAACTTTTTAAAGGTTGTAAAGTTGTCTCTAAAGACTTAAATTGTGATTGACTAAATTTTTTGGACCATGTACTGCATTAATTGAGAAGGTAGGGGCAGCGTATACCTCATAGAAATGGGGTTTCATGGTGATATACATTACTGTGAGACCCCATTTCTATGAGGCATATGCTACCCCTACCTCCTCAACCCTACTACATTGAAAAGCTAGTGAGTGAGCTCACTATCTTGCTAAGCTCACTAGCTTTTCAATGCTACCACATTTTTCATACATTTATATGAAAACATTACTATCAAACAATTCAAATTCTTTGTCCATGCTTCCATTTTGAGCCATGATCGCAAGATAGGCTACACATTTCCCCATGTTTCTAACTTAGCCTTTAATAAAGAGTCTTGAAATAGTGGAGAGAATGGTTAGAATCCCTTGTAGGTATACTAATCAAGGAAACATTTAAAATGTATCACAACATAAGTGATGAGGTAGATTTAGTGATGAGGTAAATTTAGAAATAGAGATGAAATCCAAAATAGTTTCAAAGATGTATCAATGTGGGAGGAGTATATTCCAATTTTTTAGAGACATGTATGGAAAATTTGGTAGCATAGACAAGGAAATCAATTGCTTGGTATAACTATTTGACAAAATACCTCAATGAAAGTGGTGCAGGAGCACCTTATGCATTTTATGCCTATATAAGGAAATTTTGTAAAATTTGGAATCTCCACTCATGTAAAGAATGTAAAAAGGTAATTTTGATGTATTTGAATCAGTTGATTAGGTCACTAGGTGGGTTTATGGTCAAAGTATTGAAAAGTGCAAAATCTTGTAATAGTTGTCAATAATGCAAAAATGCAAAATTGGAAAAATCTAGAAGTTGAAGAGTCATGAAGTTGTAAAGTCTTAATAACTGAGGGGGTAGTCAAGAAAGATTTTGTAAACACCTTTTTAAGAGCCTTCTAAAGGTGTGCAAAAGATAAGAGATTGTATTTTGGAGAATTTTTGAGAATAAAAGTACTTTGTTCTGCAATTACAATGTTCTTTTCTATTATTTATTAGTTTGTATAGCCAATACAGTATCACCAAGCCTTAAATTTCATTGTTTTAGATAGAAAATTGAATTACCTTTCAATCCAACTTGATATGGACATATTTAATTGAGTTAATGGTCTTTTTTGAGTCACTTTACAGTAAACTGGTTGTAACCCTTAAAAGAAGGGTTTGAGAGTCTAGAGAGAGTTTGAGCAACCATTCCATTGATGAAAGATTTGTAATCAGTGGAATGGATCATTTTTGAGTGTTCTATATTGTGTGTGAGTTGGTAGAATAGAGGAAGGTGAAACACAAAAGATATGTTGTTGCTCCAAGTAAATTTCTAAGTTTTCCATGCAAGAAATGGTGCCTACAGGTTAGGATTTGGTGAAATGACATTGGTAAAGGCTTGGAGGAGGTTTGGTTACCATGTGCAGACATATTCAAACTTTTTTGAGGCCTTGGAAAGTTTTCATGAGGTTTGGAAATCATACTTACAATAAACCCTTATTGCATTTAGTCTAAGTTGACATAAAGTGAGGGTTTGTGCTTTGTGACCTTTGAAGGGACTTAAGGGATCAAAATATGGTAGATTATGATGTTTTAGAACATTATGCAATACTTTTTATAGTTATTCATGGTTGTGGAGTCGAATTGAAGGTAGTTTCTTTGTATTTTAGGCTTAATTAGGGCCCTATTCTATGCGACAGTCAATTATTTTGGTAAATTTTTCAAAAAAACCGTATCAAAGCTTTTGATATGTTATAATAGGTTGAATTGGGTTCTTAAAGATGTGTTAAGTTTCTTAAGATTCAATGTGGCTCAAGAAATATATCTAGTTTTGTGTTTATTGTATACTACAAGAAATGGATGGCATGAGTGCAATAAGTTGTGAAACTGATGATATTGTGTTATGAAAAGGTGATGTTTCATTTTTCCTATTAAGATGATGATGGTTAAGAATAATTTGGGCTTGGTAAAGGTTTGGACTCAATATTTTTTGTTTTAGTGCTTTATAGAAATGTGGAAACAAGGTGCCAATTAGTGTCTTAGTGAGAGTGTTTGATGAGTTGAGTGATTCAAAGTTTTCCAATGGTTTTTTTTAATTTTGAACTAGTCAATATAATGATGTTCAAGGTGTTTTTAGGGTCTTTGGTGATTTGGTAACCTGATTTGGTAATTTGGTGCCTTTTAGCAAAGTGAAACAAGTTACAAAGTTGTGGATATTGGTTGAAAGTTAAGTGAATATTGGTTGAATTTTTTTTTGATCTTCTCAATTTGGGATTAGGGTCAAAAGTAACCTTCTATTCTATGGAATTATGTAGATTCTCTACATCAAAAAGCTTTGGAGAGTGGTATGCACATCCATAATAAAGGATTGAGAAATGATGTTTTTTTTGTTTCCTTTAAACTTATGTCATATATATGTGTATTCAAAATGTGGAACCATACACAAGGTAAGTCAATTGTTAAATAAAAAAATGGCTCAAAGAGATGTGATTTAAAAATGTAATTGGCAAGTGTATAGAATTGTGTAATTTAAAATGTGCATTAACAACCTAAGGTTATAATAACAAACAAACAATGATCAACATGGAATATGAAAAATAACAAAAATGAAAGCAAGCCATAATAGAATGAGAGAAAATGTGTAAAGACTTCATATACCTAAAAAACCAGAGTTTGAAATGGAGGAGTTCTATCCAATTATGTAGCTTTTGCTTCTTCTTACTTTAAAATCTTCACCAATTTGACTTTTTCAAAAGCTTTTTCCCCTCCAAAATTCAATTGTATATCACTTTTGAATGGAATTCAGGCTTGAATTGATATTATATGTCTTTCAACGTGAAAAATCTGCTATTTCATGCAAAGGTGGTGGAATGTGAAAACATGCATGCACACTTCACAACATCATTAAAAAGCTATTTTTTGTTGGATCATATGCAGAACCAAGAGAATATGCAGAATGTGGGCCTTGAGATCATGGGTATAGTGAGTTTTTTACCATTTTTAGAGAAATCCAAAACATGCTCATGTTATAACATGAGCACGTTATTTCTTGCTAAAAACAATCAAATCTCCACTTCTTCAAAACGCAATTGCACTATGAGAAATTTGGGTTTTTTATAGATTTCTTTTTTCTCTCTTTTTCTATACCCTCTATACCCTAATTCTATCTCTCTCCCCTCTACCCTTATACCCTAGTTCTATCTCTCCCCTCTCCCCTCTACCCTTAACCCTTATACCCTCTATCCTTTACCCTCTATCTCTCTCCCACTCCCTCCCTCTCTCTCTCTCTCATCTCTCCCCCTACCCCCTCTATCTCTCTCAACTCTCTCTCTCACTCACTCCTATCTCTCCTCTCTCCCCTCCACCCTTAACCCTTATACCCTCAACCCCTCAACCCCTATACCCTAATTCTATCTCTCTCCCATATATCCTCTACCCTCTATCTCTCTCCCACTCCATTTTTTTCTCTTTCTCTCAAGTCTCTCTTTCATTCACTCACTCCTTCTATCTCTCTCCCCTCTCCCCTCTACCCTTAACCCTTATACCCTCAACCCATAAACCCTAATTCTATCTCTCTCCTCTCTCCCCTCTACCCTCTACCCTTAACCCTTATACCATCTATCCTCTACCTCAACCCTTAAACCCTAATTATATCTCTCTCCCTTCTACCCTCTACCCTTAACCATTATACCCTCAACACATATACCATAATTTTATCTCTATTCCCTCTATCCTTATAACCTCTATCATCTGCCCTCTATCTCTCTCCAAATCCCTTTGTCTCTTTCTCTATCTTAAGTCTCTCCCTCCTACCCCCTCTCCCTCTCTCAACTCTCTCTCTCAACTCTCTCTCTCTCATTCACTCACTCCTTATATTTCTCCCCTCTTCCCTCTACCCTTAACCATTATACCCTAATTCTATCTCTCTCCCCTCTACCTTCTACCCTTCACCCTTATACCCTCTATCCTCTACCCTCAACCTTTAAACCCTAATTCTATCTCTCCCCTATACCCTCTACCCTTAACCCTTATACCCTCAACCCCTATACCCTTATTCTATCTCTCTCCCCTCTACCCTCTACCCTTAACCCTTATATCCTCTATCCTCTACTCTCAACCCTTAAACCCTAATTCTATCTCTATTCCATCTACCCTCTATCCTCTATCCTCAACCCTCAAACCCTAATTCTATCTCTCTCCCCTCTACTCTCTACCCTTAACCCATATACCCTCAACCCCTATACCCTAATTCTATCTCTCTCCCCTCTACCCTCTACCCTTAACCCTTATACCCTCTATCCTCTACCCTCAACCCTTAAACTTTGATTATATCTCTCTCCCCTCTATCCTCTACCCCTAACACTTATATCCTCTATCCTCTACCCTCAACCCTTAAACCTGATGGGGCCTAGTACATACCTCATAATCATTAAGTTTTTACCTTTCTAATACTTTATATTTGGCTTAAAACTCATAAATATTTCCCTTTATGTATGCATTTATGAACTTATTGAGGTATAAAGACTTAGATTGTGAATTGTCAATGTAAATGCTTATTTCTTTTATATGCATGATTAAATATGGTGATTAAACTTATGAATGTTTTATAATATTTGCACCATTATGTAATTGGAACTATTATTTATTTCTCAGCTAAATGATAACTGATTCTATTTAAAAGTGATGAATGGTTGGATTATTTGTGACTCATCCTTAAATGAGTTAATATCCGTTGATCTCCTTTTAACTCATCATGTTGAATGAAGAATCTACCAACTACAACTCAAGCTCCAGAAAATCATGTCCAGTTCACAAATCTAGAATTCAATGCAACTAAAGGTAGATACAAGGATCCACGCTAGCTTTAATCCTGCACACCTAGGTATCTTTTAGACTAGGATTGAATTAAGTTTCTCTCTTACTTGTTGTTTTTAAAATAAAGATGGATATTTATATCCAGACCCAACGTAGTTGGATGTTAGATCGTATCAAGTTTTTTATCTTTCTCATGTAATTTCCCTTATGTTTTTAAGTTAGAATCATTTATATATTTCATCCCTATCTAGGCACATTCTTTGGAAATAAGAAGGAAGTTGATCTCAAATCTGTGTTAAGATTCTTTTAGCATGCTTTCTGAATGAGGTGATCCTATTAGTTGTTAATATTTATTTATCACTATTATATTTCATTTTTTGCATTATTTCAAGTTTGAATCATTTCATCTTGAATTTATTATGTGCAAAGAGGAATAATTACTTGTTGATTTAGTAAGTGAAGAATGGAATAGTTTTTTTTAAAGAAATTTATTAAGTTTAAATAGATTTCAAAATTTAGCAGATTAGACTAAGTTAATCTTCCATTCTCTCATAATCTAAATTGTCCTAGAATGAAATCTCTCTGTTTAAATTCCATTTTGAAGATTATTTAGAATAAATCAGGAATAGAAGGTTAGTACAAAAACACTCCCAAAAAAGTAAAAATAGCTCTAAAATTCTCCTAATCAAGCCAAAACCACCAAACCCCCCTCCAAACATTGATCCAACTCATACCACAGATAGATTTAGACACCCCTGGGTTGACATTAAGAAATTAGATGACTAGGAATTGTGACAACAACAACTACCTACTATCATGTTTGGTGTTGTTTTTTCGGGGAAGATCTAGCTTCAAAATAAAATCTAAGCCTTAAGCATCAGTAAGATTAGTTAATGAACAGCTACATAGATCAAGAGGAGGAGGTTCCTAAATTTTTTTTCCCTTTCCCATTGCCATAAATGTCCGAGAAAATGAGCCACTAATGAAAATATCTCACCCTCCAATTTTCCTACATTTCATGGGAAAACTTTGGAAGATCCTGATTAGTTTTTATTTGAGTTAAAAGTGTTATGTCAGACTTATGATTATATTTCTGACAATCAAAATTTGAAACTATTTCTATCCACTCTTAAAGAATCAGCTTTATGATGGTTTATGGGATTGACTGTAAATTCAATAAACACTTGGGATGAAATGGAAATAGTATTCCTGAATAAATTTCAAGATTATTGTAGATTCGAGGATAGGAAGGAAGAACTATTTAAAATGAAGCAATTAGAAGATGAGAGTCTAGAGGACTATGTAGATAGGTATCAATTTGTTCTGACAAGGTGTGGAAATGGATTAGATCAAGAAATTAGAAAATTAATCTTTCTTAAAGGCATTGTTGATGATTCTACAGATTCCCTGAATTTGATAGGAAAAGGAGATATTAATAAACAAACCTTTGAAGAAACCATTGAGATTTCTAGGAATTACTCCAGAACAAGACCAGGTTATAGGAGAAAGAACAAAGGATCTCCTTCTGATGTCTCTAAAGTTATGGAAGAAATTGCAAACTTAAAAACAGAAATTCTCCTTCATCTCACTTCTCAGCCTAATAAAAGAACAATTGAACCTTTGGCCATATACTATCCTAAATGTAGGGATAAGTATACATTGAGATAATTTCCTCTGAATCAAGTAGATCTATGTGACATATGCGAGAAGAAACACTCTACTGGTAAATGTAGTCTCCTACCAAAAATTAGGAACCAGTTGAAGAAACCAACACAAGTAGAAGAGAACCTAAATTTTGTGGGACAAAGACAATTAAACTCTACCTTTGGACAACCTAGAAATAATTCTAACTGGGGTTCAAATCAATGGAATAACCAATGGAGTTCTCTTTGCCAATGGAACCCCCAATCTCAGTGGAATCCTCAACAAATGAAAAATCCACTTCCACCCATGACAAACCCTTAGGTACCATAATGGGGACAAACTGAATATCCGCAATGGATCTAGCCTCAGTGGCAACCAAATAAATCTCAATGGTAGCAGAATCATACCCAATGGCAACCTAACTAGTGGCAACCTAATCAAGGAAATAACCAATGGCAGAATTAGGGGCCAAAGAGACCTTGGAATACAAATTAGTTAACCAAACAACACCAACCTTCAAGTTTTGAACGAATCAATCAGCCTCAGATACCTGCTCAGCTAGTTCCTAATCCTAAAAATGTTAAGCCTCGACAGCCTGCCTATAATTCTGATCTTAAAACGGTTAATCTGAATAATATTGAAATAGGGGATATTCATTTAAGGAATAGAGTTGTACCATCAAAACCTAATGAAATTAAGAAAAGTCAACAACAAAACTTAGTGAAGGAGATAGAAAAATAAATCAAGGAAGATAATACTAAAAAAATACCATTTCCTTCATGATTTCATCAGGAACCATTGGTTTTAAAAGGTTGATAAAAATGATGATCTTATTGATCCTCAGATTATTGGTCAGCTTAAGAGAATAAAAATTGAAATTCCCCTGTTAAAGGCTATTCATGATATTCCAGAGATCAACTAGGTAGTTAGATCTCTGTGTTAAGACACCAGGAAGGAAAAATAAATTCCCCCCTACAATTCAAGTTGGAGGAAAGTTGTATGATGTCCTATTAGGGAAGTTAATTCCACAAAATTATGGTGATCCAGGAAGTCCTGTGGTTACCCTTAGCATTAATGGTATTGAAATTCAGAATGTTCTTATTGATTTGGGAGCTTCCATTAATGTTATTACTACTAAAACAACTGAAAAGATAGGGATTATGAATGTTAAACCAACAACTACATTTCTACAATTAGCCGACCAATCAATTGCAAAACCTGAAGGAATTATTGAATATGCCATTATCACTATTGACACTTGGGATTATCCTGTTGATCTCCTTGTTTTACAAACTAAGTAGAGAAATATAGGTTATCCTATTATTTTAGTGAGACCTTGGTTAGCAACAAATGTTGCACTCATTGATTATAGATCTAGTAGTATGACTATTTCCAATGGGATGAAACAGAAAGAAGTGACTCAGTATCCACCAACCAAACCATCTTTAACATCTGATAATCAAATCTGGATTGATTATCCTAATTCTAAAGATGAGGAAATAAGGGGCCTTGCAATGATGACGTTAGCAGAACATGTTGAGGAATATCAATATTCTGTAAACATAAAAGAAGAAGATTTGGGTGAATGTAGTAATTATGAAACTCCATCATGTTGTCCTTTTGCTAAGATCACAAAACCTGAGGAGAATCAGATACTTTATCAACTTCTACTGCATCCTTGTCCTTTGAAAACTTTAATTGGTGACCACTCAAATCTTCAAGAAATGACAAAAAAAATCCTAGTTCAAGTTGATAAACCTCTACTTATCAATAGTTCTCTAACAAGGAAACAAGAGGAAGGATTAAAAGGAATTTTGGAAAAAAATATAGGAGCCTTCGCTTGGGATTATAAGGATATGAGAGAAATCCATCTAGACATATGTACTCGCCATATCTATACTGAGGATGTAAAACCTATAAGACAAACTCGAAGAAGAATTAACCCTACTCTAAAGGACTTTGTGAAATTAGAGATAGAAAAATTACCCAGGTAGGATTCATTTATCCTATTTCAGACAACAAATGGGTTTCTCCATTAGTCATTGTACCTAAGAAAAATGGGAAATGGAGGGCGTGTATAGATTACAAAGAGCTAAATAAGGCTACAAAGAGAGATTATTTTCTATTACCCTTCATAGATCAAGTATTGGACAATTTATCTAGAAGTAGTTATTTTTCCTTTCTTGATGGGTTTAGTGGCTACAACCAGATTCAGGTGGCTTTGGAGGATCAAGATAAAATGACATTTAAATTTCCATGGGGTACCTTCACTTATAGGGTTCTACCTTTTGGATTATGTAATGCTCCTGCAACCTTTCAACATGTTGTTCTCACTAATTTTGCAGACCTAATAGAAACTTGTGTAGAAGTTTATATGGATGATTTCACAGTCCATGGAAAAACTTATGAGGAGTCTTTGGAAAGTCTAGACAAAGTCCTAAACAAATATAAAGAACATAGAATGTCATTAAATCAAGAGAAGATTTTGCTAATAATGACATAAGGAATTGTCTTGGGTCATCATGTGTCAAAAGAAGGAATTAAAGTTGACCCAAAGAAAGTTGAAATAGTTTTGCAAATACCTATACCTCGCAGTCAAACAGATGTAAGGAGTTTCTTGGGACACTTTGGTTATTACAGGAGGTTTATAGAGGGATTCAATAAAATTACAGGTCCACTCCTTACTTTGTTGAAGAAAGACTCTAAATTTTTGTGGACTTCATCTTGTCAGGAGTGATTTGATCAAATAAAAAATTATTTAACAACTTCACCCATCATTGCTGGTCTAGTTTCGGGTGAACCATTTCACATTAATATAGATGCCTCTAACTTTGCAATAGGAGCAGTTCTTGGGTAGAAGGATGAATCTAGAGCAATGCATGCTAGATATTATATAAGTAAAAACCTCAATCCAATAAAACTAAAATACACTACTACAAAGAAGGAATTCTTAGCAGTTGTGTTTGCTATAAACAAATTCTGACATTATATCACTGGATATAAAAAAATTGTGCATACTGACCATGCAGCTATTCATTATCTTATGAATAAAGATGTTGTTGGAGGACGTATAATTAGATGGTTGTTATTACTACAAGAGTTTGATATAACAATCATTGATAAGCCAAGTAGAGATAATGTTGTAGCTGACTTTCTGTCGAGAATGGTTTTGTAATATCTATTCAATCACAATGGTTTGATGATATTGAAAATTACTTATTAACTAAGAAATGTCCTTATTTTTTAGAAAAATAGAAAAAAAGGTTGATTAGAGAAAATTCTCAGTTTGAATGGATTAATGGTTGTTTATTTAAAATGTGCCCAGATCATGTAATGTGGAGATATGTGGAGGAAATTGAAGTATATGATATATTGAAAGCATCTCATGATCAACTAGAAGGAGGATCCACAATAAGAATAGTGCATAAGATCTTGTGAGCAAGCTATTTCTAGCCTACTATGACTAATGATACATCTCATTACATCAGACATTGTGATCAATGTCAAAGAATGGGAAGACCTAAAAGATCAACAAAGATGCCATTACAAACACAAGTATCACTTGAACCATTTGAAAAATGGGGTATTGATTTCATTGGCCCAATATATCCTCCATCCAAGGGAAATCATTACAAACTTGTATGTACTAATTATGTTATAAAATGGGCAGAAGTTAAAGCATTTCTAGCTGCTAAGGAGGAGAAAGTTGCAGATTTCATATATAAGAATATTCTACAAAGATATGGAGCACCTAAAGAACTTGTGTCAAATCAAGGGCCACAGTTCATATTTGTGATGCTTCAAGAATTTTTAGGAAGATATCAAGTTCAACATAGGAAATCATCACCCTATCATTCTCAAGCAAATGGACAGGTAGAGGTGAGCAATAGAGAACTAGAAAATATTCTCACAAAAACAGTCTCATCTAGGAAGAATGATTGTTCTGATAGGTTAACCGAAGCTATATGGTCATACAATACAACATGGAAGACAACCACTAGATTTTCACCATATGAGCTGGTTTATGGAAAAACCCCTATCTTTCCTATTGAGCTTGAATTAGAAACACCTAGAACAGTTGTGAATGTGGGGATATATATTAATGAAGCATAGAAGAATAGAATAATGCAACAGAACAAGTTGGATGAGATGAGAACTAAAGCTTTGCATTGAACTGAAATCATTCAAGTCCAGAGGAAACAATGGCATGAAAGAAATATCTACATTAAGCAATTTACTACAGGTGATTGGGATTTGTTGTCTGATTCAAGGTTTTAGGAATTTAAGGGAAAGTTACATACAATATGGCTTGGGCCATATGAAATTGCACAAGTATTTGACAATGGAGTTTTTCAGTTAATACCCATAGATGGGGAAAGAAAAATAATGTTGGTAAATGGGCATAGGCTCACGCTTTATCATAAACCAACATCGAAGGAGGAATTTATCACAAAGCTTCAAGCATTAATTGAGCATTTTACTAAGGAATATTTCTCTTCTTTGGGTGAAATGATTAGTCCTTAGATCCATTATTGATGGCTATAAATAAACAGAGCAAATTGAAAACCAAAAATGGTAGTTTACTTTGCTGAAAAAGTTTTAAAAAAAAAAGAAAAAAGAAAAAAAAGAGAGCTCCTGATCATGTTTGATCAAAATAAAAAGTAAACCATGGGTTCCCAATAGCTTGTAATAGCTCCTAGTCATGCCTGATCAAAGGGAAGTCCAAATGATTGAAATTTTCATACTAACTCCTAATCACTCCCGATCTCTTCTAATCGGTTGCTATTGATGAATTAGGCTAGAAAATATTTTCAAATGTTAACTATGATAATTCATGACAATCAGGAGCCCAAAGGAACAATCATGTACTGAAAAAAGTGTTTCAACTTCATTTTTTTATTACTAATGTGTTTGTATAAATGTACAGGTACAGGGTTAATTAAAAATTTTAAATGAATGACTTAACATGTGGAAACAAGTGGGCTCCCACAAGGGTTGAGCTCAGCATGTCATGCATTAATTAATACTAATTTTATTAAAAGATCGAATTTTGTTGCAGATTTTATGGCTTAATTGGGCATGTATTATCATGATTCGCCATCATTTGAAATTTCCATCACTAACAGGTAAGAATTTATATCTCTAGGATTTTTTCAAAATCTGAAGTACATTCATTGTAGTTTATAAAGTATGCTTAAATGGATTAAATTATGATTATTTGAAAAGCCAAATATAATTTGTTTTAAATGTACAAATGAAAATCTCATTACTTAATTGGGTAATAAATATGACAAGATGGTTTTCAAGGCGAAGTGATGGGAAAAATTATTGAGACATACGTGACACATTGTTGTCAATACATTGACGAGACATAATAGGCGTGCAAAGTAAATGCAATTAATACTGCATTCACTATGATATCTCATCATTCATTTTGAAAGGATTTGAACACTGCCATTTCAAAAATATAAGAGAATTCCCATTTTTGGAAATTGTTTTTGACATTGTTGATAATATTTGAGCTTCTGAAGTTTCAAGGTTTTATAAAAATGGGGCACAAAAGAATCGCGGAACCAAAGGGGATAACCTTGGATGTAGAATCAATGAGGTATTTACAGTAAGCTGGATGGTTAGATTTCATCCTAAAATACAAAGGATATGAATGGGATACAGTGTTGGAATTTATCAAAAAATTCCACATCAATTTCACTGTGGTTAGAGGAGAACCCATTGAAGTATCCATACCTATAATCAATTCTCTATCTATAATTTCGGGGAAGGCGATATTATTCAACCTAGACTTTCAAATTTGCAAGAGTTGCTTGGAATCTTTCATGTTCTAGGTGAGCCCTTGTTAATCTTTCACATACACAAAGGGAAGAATAAAGGTATTGAGCGCAAAATTTTGCAAGGACCTTGGGCATCCATTGCACTCTACATTATGAAGTTTTTCATCTGCAAGGCTCAGTTCACCACTATTTTAGGGCTGTCACTCAAATTGTTGAATCATGTTCAACATAGGGCAACTAAACCTGAAGTAAGGGTTAATCTACCTACATTTCTTTTCTCTCAACTTACTGAAATGGTTGTTAAATGCAAGGAAAAAGAAAATAGAGTGACTTATCATGGTCTAATGCACTTAATAGTTATACCTCATTTCATGGAAAAACCTAACTGAGAAGAAGAATGGAGGAATTTTTTGTTAAATTCTAGTGAAGAAGAAGAAAAACCTAGAATCTATGAGAGCAGATCACTTAAAATTGAAAAAGATGAGGTTTTAACAAAAAACCTAGTTAAACCTATTGGGAGGCCTAAAAAGGAAAAACCAAAGAGTTCTACTCTGACAAAGAAAAGCAAAATTGAGGTTTTGATAGAAAACCTAGTTAAACCACTAAGGAAAACTAGGAAGCACAAATTAGAAAGCATTGTTTCAATAAAGACGAGAAAAATAGAGGAAAACAAAACCTCAAAGGTTTTTGATACTAAGAGTAAACTTTCTCAGAAAATAAAAACAGAGGAAAAGAAAACCCCAAGGGGTTTTCATACTAAGAGTTAAAGTTCTAAGAAGAGGAAAACTGTGCAGATTGAAAAATCCAAAAGAAAAACCAAGTCACAAACACATAAAATTGAATAAGAAAAGTTATAATCTAAGAAGACTCCTCCTACCATCAATCTTGATGAATCTGGGGGAGAGGAAATTGAAAAAGATGAGTCTGGAAGAAATGAACATGAAAAAGAGGAACTTGAAAAGGAGGTGTTGAATTAAATAGAGCCTGAAAGGGAGGAATTGGAGAAAGAAGGAGGGTCATAACCTCAAATGCAAAGTACAGAATATACTCCTCCGGAAGAGCATTTGTCAGCTCCTAATTCCCCTATTCAGGATGTTAATTTTTCAATTCTTAACTCTCCTTTTCAGGATGCTCATATGTCAAATATAAGGGTTCAACATGAAATTGAAATACCAAGTTTATAAATTTTTCAGGTAAGGGAAATGAAAAATATTGAAATTGAATAGGAAGAGAGAATTCAACTCAATGAAGAAAAATTTATCCATCATGAAGGAAACCATCCCACAGAAGAAGAAGAAACACATTCTGATAGTGAAAATTTGGAGGAAAAAGAAGAGGAACAAACTCAAACTGCTCTTACAATGTCCAAATTAGAAAAATAGTTAGAATAATTTAAAATGCAGAATTTGATATTAGAGGAGAAATTCAGGCAAAGAGATGAAGAAACATTAAAATTTCAGAGAGAAACTAATGAGATGAAAGAGCAGTTTGAAAGGAAAGTTAATCAGTTGTTTTCATAGTTAAAGGAAACAAAAGAGAATTTGACCAAAATGACCATTCAAAATGAACAAGAAGAGAGAGAGATCCAGAGGTTGAAAATAGAGTTGGAAATAAAGACTGAGATAGAAGAAAAGGTACAACCACAACTTCTGAACAATATGTTATTACTTCTACCTCCACCTAAAGAAGAGCATAAGGAGCAAACAACAAGACCTAGATACCTTTCCCTAAAAAATATGAAATACAAACAGCTTAAGAAGGAACTCCAAGAAAAATTGGATAAAGTTACAAAGGAAAAGGAAGAAGCTGAGAAAAGGGTAATCAAAACTATAGATATTGCATATTCCTTAGTTTGTACCAAGAAAACTTCTGGGGTATATGGATTGTTTCTTAGAGAGTCATTCCTAAAATGGAAATTAAACTAGATTGTGCTAAAAATACCTACTAACTTTTGGTCAGATTATGACTTCATGGATTGTTATTTCAATAGTTATCCAAATGTTCAAAATCAAACATGTGAATTTTTCCAACATGGATTCCTCATGGGAAAAATTGATGAATAATTACTCAATGTCTATATAGGTGAAGTTCAAATTAAATCCTTTGTTTCATTATTGAAAAATCATGCTAAATGGTCTGATAGAATGGAGGAATACAAAAAAAATCAACAGACATATGGGTTACCAATGAGACCAGAGTATCCAGGATCAAATTTTTACATCAAAAGATTCAGGTCGATTGCAAGGCTTAATGATGTGACTCCTCTTTATGTTAGTTATTTATTAAAAAGAATTGCAAGTTTTTAGGATATTGAAGGAAACCTACCTCCTCTAGCTTTGCAGGCATGTGGAGAAAGATTTAGGTCACTTCTAGATCCATTGAAAAGGAGAGAGCCAATATCACCAAATAATATTAGATGGAGCTTAACATAGGTGAGACATGTTATCAATCTAATACATCAGCAACAAGAATTTTGGGTTTGTACGAGATTCAAGATGCCTATAATCATCATGCCTACCCCTAAAATGAATGCACCTTCTCAGATACCATTTGAATTTCTCAAATCCTAGTATGATAAATTGGAGAAGAATAATGGATTTGATGTATCTGAAAGAACTGTAATAGAGTGCAAATGAGTTTTTGATTATGCCCTATGGATGGAAGCACTCAATAGGGGAATTCATATTCCTTCTAGTTCATAAACCATGAGGGCATGGTTAAAAGTAGGAGGGTGAGAATGATGAGGCCCAGTAAAGACCTCATAATCATTTAGTTTTTACCTTTCTAATACTTTATATTTGGCTTAAAAACTCATACATATTTTCCTTTATGTATGCATTTATGAACTTATTGAGGAATAAAGACTTAGAATATGAATGATTAATGTAAATTATTATTTCTATTATATGCATGATTAAATATGGTGATTAAACTTATGAATGTTTTATAATATGTGCACCAATATGCAACTGGAACTAATATTTATTTTTCAACTAAATGATAATAGATTATGTTTTAAAAGTGATGAATGGTTTGATTATTTGTGGCTCATCCTTAAATTAGTTATTATTTGTTGATCTCCTTTTGACTTATCATGCTAAATTAAGACTCTTCCAACTACAACTCAAGCTCCAACAAATCACGTCTAGTTCACAAATCTAGAATTCAATGCAACTTAAAGGCAGATACAAGGATCCACTATAGCTTTACTCCTACACACCTGGATATCTTTTAGACTAGGATTGAATTAAGTTTCCCGCCTAACTATTTTTTTTGAAATAAAGATGGATATTTATATCTAGACCCAATGTAGTTGGATGTTGGATCATATCAAGTTTTTGATCTTTCTCATGTAATTTCCTTTTTGGTTTAAAGTTAGAATCATTTATGTATTTCATCCCTATATGGGCACATTCTCTAGAAATAAGAAGGAATTTGATCCCAAATCTGTGTTAAGATTCTTTTAGCATGCTTTCTAAATGATGTGATCCTGTTAGTTGTTAAGATTAATTTATCACTGTTATATTTGATTTTTTGCATTATTTCAAGTCTGAATCATTTCATCTTAAATGGATTATGTGCAAATAGGAATAATTACTTGTCGATTTATTAAGTGAAGAATGGAATAGTTTGTTTTTAAAGCAATTTATTAAGTTTAAATAGATTTCAAAATTCAACAAATTAGACTAAGTTAATCTTCCATTCTCTCATAATCTAAATTTTCTTGGAATGAAATCTCTTTGTTTAAATTCCATTTTGAAGGTTATTTAGAATAAATTAGGAATAAAAGTTTAGTATAGAAACACTCTCGAAAAAGTAAAAATAGCTTTGAAACGCTCCTAATCAAGCCATAACCACCAACCCCCCCCACAAAAATTGATCCAACTCTTACCACAGATAGCTTTAGACACCCCTAGGTTGACATTAAGAAATTAAATGAGTAGTAATTGTGACAACAATGATTACCTACCATCGAAAACTTAATTCTATCTCACTCCCCTCTACCTTCCACCATTAACCCTTATACCCTCAACCCCTATACCCTAATTCTATATCTCTCCATTGTACCCTCTACCCTTAACCCTTATACCCTCTATCCTCTACCCTCAACCCTTAAACCCTAGTTCTATCTCTCTCCACTCTACCCTCTACCCTTAACCCTTATACCCTCTATCCTCCACCCTCAACCCTTAAACCCTAATTCTATCTCTCTCCCCTCTACCCTTTACCCTTAACCCTTATACCCTATATCATCTACCCTGTATCTCTCTCCCACTCCCTTTGTCTCTTTGTCTCTTCATCTCTCCCTCCTACCCCATCTCCCTCTCTCAAATCTCTCTCTCTCACTCACTCACTCCTTGTATCTCTCTCCCCTCTACGCTCCACCCTTAACCCGTATATCCTCTACGCTTAACTCTTAAATCCACTTAGTAAAATCTCTACCCTAATCCATCAACCCTCTTGACCCTTAATCCCTCAACCCTTAAACCCTAATCCCTAAAACCTTATACCCTCTACCCTATATATTGGACCCTCAACCCTAATCCCCAACCCTATACCCTCAATCCTCAACCCTCAAACCTTAAATACTAATCACTCAACCCCTTTACCATTTTCCCTATACATTGGACCCTCAACCCTAATCCCCCAACCCTATACCCTCATTCCTCTACGCTCAACCTTAAACCCTCAACCCTTAAAACCTACACCCTTAAACCCTCTACCCTCTACCCTCTACCCTCTCCCCTCAACCCTAATTCATCAACCCTAAACCCACTTAGTAAAATCTCTACCCTAATACCTCAACCCCTATACCCTCTACCCTATACATTGGACCCTCAACCCTAATACCCCAACCCTATACTCTCAATCCTCTACCCTCAACCTTAAAACCTCAACCCTTAAACCCTCTACCCTCTACCCTCTACCCTATAAACCCTTAAACACTCAACCCTAAACCCTAAACCCTAAATCCTAAACCCTTAAACCCTAAACCCTTAAACCCTCCACCCTTAACCCTAATCCCTCAACCCTTAAACTATTAAACCCACTTAGTAAATTCTCTACCCTAATCCCTCAACCCTTAAACCCTTAATCCATCAACCCTTAAACCCTATTCCCTCAACCCCTATACCCTCTACCCTATACATTAGACCCTCAGCCCTAATCTTCAACCCTATACCCTAAATCCTCTACCCTCAACCTTAAATCCTCAACCCTCAACCCTTAAACCATCTTCCCTCTACCCTCTACCCAATACTCTCTCAACCCTAATCCCTCAACCCTTCAACCCTTAAACCCACTTAGTAAAATTTGTACCCTAATCCATCAACCCTCTTGATCTTTAATCCCTCAACCCTCGACCCTCGACCCTCAACCCTTAAACCCGAATTCCTCAACCCCTATACCCTCTACCCTATACATTGGACCCTCAACCCTAATCCCCCAACCCTATACCATCTATCCTCTACCCTCAACCTTAAAGCCTCAACCCTTAAACCCTAAACCCTTAAATCCTCCACCCTCTTTCCTCAATCCTCTACCCTATAATCTCAACTCTCAACCCTAATCCCTCAACCCTTAAACCCTAAAACCCACCTAGTAAAATCTCTACCCTAATCCCTCAACCATATTCACCCTTAATCCCTCAACACCTATACCCTCTACCCTATACATTGGACCCTCAACCCTAATGCCCAAACCTATACTCTCAATCCTCTACTCTTATCCTTAAATCCTCAATCATTAAACCCTCTACCCTCTACCCTCTACCCTATAAACACTTAAACACTCAACCCTAAACCATAAAACCTAAACTTTCAACCCTTAAACCCTCTACTCTCTACCCTGAATCCTCTACCCTCTACCATCAATCCTAATCCCTCAACCCTTAAACCCTTAAACCCACTTATTAAACTCTCTACCCTAATCCCTCAAACCTCTTGACCCTTATTCCCTCAAACCTTAAACCCTAATACCTCAACCCCTATACCCTCTACCCTATACATTGGACCCTCAACCCTAATCCCCCAACCCTATACCCTCAATCCTCAATCCTTAAACCCTAATCACTCAACCCCTATACCATCAAACTTAAACCCTATACCCTCTACCCTTAATCCTCTACCATGTACCCTCAACCGTAATCCCTCAACCCTTAAACTCTTAAACCCACTTAGTAAAATCTCTACCCTAATCCCTCAACCCTAATCCCCCAACCCTATACTCTCAATCCTCTACCCTCAAACTTAAACCCTCAACCCTTAAACCCTCTACCTTCTACCCTCTAACCTATAAACCCTTAAATACTCAACCCTAAAACCTAAAACCTAAACCTTCAACCCTTAAAACCTAAACTCTTAAACCCTCTACCCTCTACCCTCAATCCTCTACCCTCTACCCTCTACCCAAGTCCCTCAACCCTTAAACCCTAATCCATCAACCCCTATACCCTCTACCCTATACATTATACCCTCAACCCTAATCCACCAACCCTATACCCTCAATCCTCTACCCTCAACCTTAACCCCTCAACCGTCAACCCTTAAACCCTCAACCCTCAACCGTTAAACCCTCTACCCTCTACCCTCTACCCTATACATTAAAATCTCAACCCTCAATTCTCAACCCTCAACCCTTAATCCCTCAATACTCAACCCTCAAACCCTAAACCCTAATCTCTCAACCCTATACCCTCAACCTAATACCTTAATCCCTCAACCCTGCAAGTCGATAACCCTATACCCTCTATTCTCAACCCTCTACCCTATACATTAGATCCTCAACCCTCATATATCTATGTCCCTCCATCCTCTTATCTCCTTCTCTCTATCTCAATTCTCCCTCGATCTCTCTATCCATCCATCCCTCCCTCTCTACCCTAATCCCTCAACCCTAAATGCTCAACCCTTAAAACCTTAAACAGTCAACTCTAAACCTTATACCATCAACACTAAACCCTTAAACCCTCTACCCTCTACCCTCTACCCTCTACCCTATACCCAATACCCAATACCCTCTACCCTAAACCCTAATCCCTTAACCCTAATCCCTAAACCCTTAGACCCTTAAATCCAAGAAAAATATCTACCCTAATGCCTAAAACCTCAACCCTTAATCCTTCAACCCTTAAACCATCAACCCTCAACCCTCAACCCTCAACTCTCAATCCTCAACCCTCAACCCTCAACCCTCAACCCTTAAACCCTAATCCCTCAACTCTTATACCATCTACCCTACACATTGGACCCTCAACCCTAATCCCTTGAACCTATACCCTATACACTATACACTATACCCTCAATCCTCTACCCTCAACCTTAAACCCTCAACCCTCAACACTCAACTCTCAACCCTCAACCCTCAACCCTCAACCCTCAACCCTCAAACCTCAACCCTCAACCCTCAACCCTCAACCCTCAACCCTTAAACCCTAAACCCTTAAACCCTCAACCCTCAACCCTCTACCCTATACATTAAACCATAAAACCTCAATTATCAACTCTCAACCCTTAATCCCTCAACCCTCAATCCTTCCCCTATACCCTCTACCCTTTACATTGGACCCTCAACCTAATACTTCAACCATATACCCTCAAACCTATACCCTAAACCCTCTACCCTCAACCCTAAGCCCTAAACCCTTAAACCTTCTACCTTATGCCATCAACCCAATACCCTCTACCATCAATCCTAATCGCTCAACCCTCAACCCTTAAAACCTAATACCCTAGAAACCATAAACCCTATAGGTCCTCCACCCTAATACCTCAACCCTATACCCTAAATCCCTATCAATTTCTCTCTATCTATACATCTCACCTCTCCCTCCCTCCCTCTCTAATTATCTCTAGCTACTCTCTCCCTCTTTCTAAGTACCTCTCGTTCAATCAATCCCTACCACCCTCTCTCACTCCCTCTATCTATCTCTCTCTATCTCCCTCCCACTCTCTCCCACTCCCCCTCTCTCCCTCTCTCTCAGGTCTTTCCCTCTCGCCCCCTCTCTCTCAGGTCTATCCCTCTGGTAACCTACCTAGGTAAATATTTCTCTCTCCCCTCTCTCTATCTATTTCTCCTACCCTACCTAGATAATTTCCTCTCACTCCAACCCCCTCTTTCTCTCCCTCCCACACCCTCTCCTTCTCTCAATTCTCTCACTCACACTCCCTCTCTCTCCCACTCCCTCTCTCTCACACTCCCTCTCACTACCTATCTCTCAAGTCTCTCCCCCTCACACTCTCAAGTCTCTCCCTTTGGAACCCTACCTACATATCTCTCTTTCTCTATGGCTCTATTTATCCATCCATATGTCTCTCCCTCTCTCTCAATTCTCTCTCTCCCACTCCCCTCCTCTCTCTCTCTCCCTCCAACTCCCTCTCTCCAAAATCTCTCTCTCTCTCTCTCTCTCTCTCTCTCTCCCCTCCCACCCTACCTAGAAAACTCTAGTTCTCTCTCTCTATTAAAATCCTCCCTCCCTCTAAAGAAATACATAAATACAAACATACAAACATAATACATATATACATACAATCCTACATACATACAAGCATACATATACATGTGTAGATACAATATTACATACATATAGGCATACATACAATATACATGCATTGATACATACAGGCATAGATACATACATACATACATGAAATACAAGAATACATGTTGTAAGAGAGGGGGACCAAACACTACCAAGCCCCAGGTCATGAAAGGCCAAGAGTAGTAGGATTCCCTAACTTACCTTAGTTTAAAGGAATTGTTAGGATAGGTGGGATGAGAATGATAGAAATTGTGAGGTCCTTCGATCACTCTACAAACACAAATGCTAAAAGGAGACTAGACGAGTCATTTCTTAGGGTCAACTTTGTATCTTAGATAGCGCTCTATTAGAGGAAAAAAGTGTGGTTCTAGGATGACGACATAGTGTGCTAGCATCTCTTAGGTGTGGTGGCATCCATATGGCTAGAAAACTAGGGAGACAAGGTCTAACCTCTAACAAGTGGACTAACAACCTAGTTATGAATTTCTAAAGGTGCAAAACAAGACTATGAAATACAAAACATAAAGAAGAATGTGATAAAGGAAGTATATTACTGTGAGGGTGGTGGAGACGATCTCACACAATAAACTTATTGCCAACTTGCTCCAAGATCTCTCTACCTACACACATAAAAGAGTGAAATGTTGGGGGGCTGTTTAGGGGTCTTCCTCAGTCAGACCCCCATTTTTGTGTTTCCACCTCCATAGATAACCAAGTTTTCCACGATATAGAAATAAAATGATAAAGAAGGAAATACAAGAAAATTACACCAAAACACTACAAAACAGTAATGTGATAACTCAACCAAGTAATGGAGAAGATGAATATGGAGCTTACCACCTCTGTCCAAAGCGCTCAAGGCTAGCGGTGGAGAAAGATGAGAGGAACTCAAGCCTCTATTGCAATGGATTTGTCTTGTGCTTGCTCTATTAAAGTGATGGAGTGAAGAGATTGTTGCTATGAAGTGTGAAATGTTGTTGTAATGCTTAAAGTGAATACTCAAAGCTTAGAGAGATTGTGTCAAGATGGTGAAACTTAAAAATGGATGAAGGAATGGTTAATATAGAGAAGAGAGATGAAGAAACGACCATATTCGGGTCAACCAGTTGAAGAGAGGCATTACATTTTGACTTCCAATAGGTAGTGTAGTGTCTTTGTAGACTTTAGCCTTATGAATCTACCAGGGACTTATGTGTGCCACAAGACATCTATGCGCCATGTGGGCGTCCCCAAAAAAAATGCCTCTACCAACACTCAAAACAGGCACCAAGCATGATGAGAATAATGGGCTTATGTGGAGTTAAGCCTCTAAGTTTGGTTTTCTAAAGTGGAGAGGGGAAAAAGGGTAATTCGCATTAGCGGTGAAAATTCACTCCTATACATTTTTCCCCCACTTTAGCGAGCACAAAAATTGGTGGTAAAGTAGATCGAAGAATACGTAGGGTTAGAGATGTATACCTATACCATCGAGGAAGTAGATCATGGTCTGGAAAACCCGAGAGTGCAAGACAACAAAATGACTTCATAGCTCCATAGAACTATAAAGCTGAAGAACAAAATCACCTTACAAGCCCACACACCTACAAGGGAGGTATCCCGTAAGAACTCTCACATGAGGGAGACCGAGAAGAGTTCCTTGTAGACCCATAGACCTACAAGGAGAGGTATCCACCAAGAACTCTCACATGAGGGAGACCAAGAAGAGGGGACTCTGTAGAGTCATAAATGGTGACATGTTTACTCGTAGATATAACATGTCAAGAAATGGCCACACATTCCACTAAATGGATAGTCATGCAAACCATCACTAAATAGGAAGGATTTCAAAGGGGTCCCTAAAAAACCCTTCAAAAGGAAGAGGGATCCACTCAAGGGACATATTGTTTGAAATTAAAGTCTAGTTAGGCTACCCCCAAGCTAGATATAAGGATGCAAAGTAAGTCTAGCTAGGCTACCCCCAAGCTAGATGTCATGATGTAAAGTAGAGTCTAGTCAGGCTACCCCCAAGCTAGACACAAATATTTCAAGAAGGTCTAGTTGGGCTGCCCTCCAACTAGACACAAAAATGTCAAGGCTTTCGAAGGGGTCCCTCAGGAACCTGATGCAAAAAGAAAGGGGTCCAATCAAGGGACACACTTGTTCAAAAGCTAACGCCTTCTTCCTTGAATTGATTCATCATCAAGGAATCCTTCTGAAAGATGTTCAATTTGTCAAGGAATTTGAAATGAAGGATATGCCCCCACACGAGTGAAAGATCAAAGACATTCCCACTTTGGAGGAAGGTTCTCAAGTCCTTTCTTTGCAAACCCATGATGAAGAAAACATGTTCCATTAGGGTTTCAAGTTGATAATGCAATTCTAATAAAGAAGTGTCTGAAGGGTCTTGAGAAAGGATCTTTTAGGCAACAAATGGGTTTTCTAAAGACCAAGTGATGTAGAAGTGGAGTTGTCACACATAAGAGGTACAACTCAAGCAAAGAAGAGAGAAAGATAAAGAGATAGAAAAAGGAAAGAGAACACAAACAAAGGGGACACAAGTAGCCTGATATTTCAGGGTCATAACTGCTCATGAATATATAAGTATAATAATAGTATATAAATGAACTTTCATCAACCCCCTACTAAACTAGAGCATCTAAAGAATGCACAAGAAGACAAAGTAAAAATAAAAAACTAGGTCAACATGGAAGGAAGCCTAAATGCTTCTAACACTTTTCATTGTCTCCAATTTTTTGAAATTCAATCAAAAACATGGAAGAATGATGATACAAATAGAGGAATGTTTACAACACAAACACCACACCTATATCCAAGCACCAACAGGACTGACGAGGGTCATCTAGACACATATAGCATGATTATGGGGGAAACACATCACAACACACACACAACTAAGCTAAAGATCAAGAAGGGGTGTCTCCCTAACACTGATCAAACAAGAGGTCATCAGCTTCCCACTCTAGATCATCATAAGGAGAAGGAGGATAAGCCTGCAGTGGTTGAATGTTAAGAGGAGGATCTTCCAATCCTGTGGCAACAAGAGCTAAGGAAGAAGGACCTATGAGGTCTCCATCGCTCAACTCTTATGGGTCTAAGGTCAATGATTTCATGAAGATCACTGACAAGGTTAGAACTTCATCTACCAAGTTAAACATGCACTTAATGAGAGTGCCATGTTTCACTTTGACAGATGGGGAATGCTTGACCTGAGGTTCACTTCTAGGCTCACCGAATGATTTGAGAGTAGTGATGAACTCAGGAGAGGCCGAGTTTGGTTTTGTTAGTAGGATAGAACAAGTCAGCATGGGTCCACCTTTCAAGGAAGGTGAGCTCCTCTTACATCCTTCATTGCTAGAGGGACCACTCTCTATCTTCTTCGTTAGAGGAGGAAAAATCCCTATAGATGAAGCAAGAATAGTTGAGGGAGAGGATGAGGAAAGGACTACAATAGATAAAACCGAAGTGTTAATCATATCTATGGGTTTTGGGAAAGGTGAGACATCCATAATGGATGTCAATAAAGGTGGCTCCATTGAAGGAGTGATGAACATCTATACCTTTCTAGGCACATGTGTGCTCACAACCAAAGCTAAAAGTGATATGGAATTGGTTTGGATGGAAACAGAGGGAAGGAGAGAGGAGGACATGATAGGCGGTCGTAATATAGGATCAATCATCTCCTCTTCCTTCTTCTGTGAAGTGGCCTACTCAGTTAGAAGGTCCTTTTAGCGATGCTTGCACTCACATGCAAAGAAGTTTCTATGAATCTTCAAACTAAAGGATGAAGGTTGCAAAGGAATGGAGGGCTCCAGCTCAATCATGGGAGTGTCCTCCAAAACTATTTCCAATAGAGGGATAGACTCTTGGACAAGAACAGGAGGAACCAGTTCAGGAGTAGCAAGGGGAATTGACTCCAATACCTTAGAAGTGGGCCTCTTCCCATTCACTACTTTAGGGGCAAGAGCGGTAGGAGGTTGTGGAGGCTGAGACATAGAGGAATCTCCATGGGGGGATTTCTATCTACCATACCGAATAGGCCTAGGCTCCATGGGTAAGATAGGAATCTCGAATTCAAGAAACTTGGCCTTTGACCAAGTGGGAACTATGGGATTCTACGAGGAAAAAGTAGATGGTACCACAACAAGGTGAGAGGAAGCATCAGGTTGAACAACGGGAGAGGAAGAAGGAGTATCTTGGGACCTCTTCTCTTCTTCCCTTCTATGTGCCTTAGTAACATCACTATCAGCTTTCAGTCAAGCCTTATGTGAAACAACATAAGGCGAGGGAGGATATCTGACTTTCGGCCTAGCATGGCCTTTCTTATAATTTTGATATGTATGGTACATGAGGTCCTTCCTGGGCAAGATAAGACTAATGGGTGCAAGCCAAAATTAATCTAAGGTGAACTTCCATGCACAATCGGTGGTCTATAACCAGTGTCATGGACATGTACTAAACCTCCATGAGTGAAATTCAAACACTTGTGCACGACCGAGGGAACTAGAACTAGGGGATACCTAGCTTCACCCTAAAGATTTCAGACCCTGATATGATATCGAACATAAGGTTTATGGAATTAGGTCCAATGAGAACTGAAATGACAATACTTCCTATAGGAGGTAGGAAAATTCCATCGTGTGTGTGGATGATACTCTCAAGTGCATTATATCCATCCTTGTGCAGTAATTTTATTAGCATGACCTCCTCTATGATAATGTTTACTTGATATGTCGGATCAACAAGAAGACCAGCCACAATATTCCCATTTATCCTCACAAGAATGTAGAGAGGAGATGGTTCCCTATTAAATCCCATCGACAGGTGCTACGAAGTGAAGGTTATACTAGTACCACTACTCACAGTCTATGCAAAGGCAATAGGTTAATTTAGGAAAGAGGCCATTACACACACTAGACAACACTTCCATAGACCCTCCTAAAGGTTATAGGACAAAGCAGTCACCCAGTTAAGGTTTAATTACATAACACTTTCAGAACCTTCCAACTATGCCTACTAGGGGTTGTAGTCTGGGTTGCAAGGTGGAAGCCTCACAACACTCACACATACAACACTCCTAGGACATGAGGAAAGGGTATTTCAGTATCACAAAACATAACCAAAATGGTTCATGTCCAGTTCACCAAAAATGTAAGAGAGGGGGACCATCCACTACCAGGACCCAGGTCATGAAAGGCCAAGAGAAGTAGGCTTCCCTAACTTACCTTAGTTTAAAGGAATGTTAGGATAGGAGGGATGAGAATGATGAGAACTATGAGGTCCTTCGATCACTCTACAAACTTGAATGTTGAAAGGAGACTAGACGAGTTGGTTCTTAGGGTCAACTCTGTGTCTCAGATAACTCTCTATCATAGGAAAAAAGTGTGGTTCTGGGATGACAACATGACATGTTGGCATCTCTCAGGTGTGCTAGCATCCGTACAGCCAAAAAACTAGGGAGAAAAAGTCTAACCTCTAAAAATAAAACTAACCTATTTATGAGTTTCTAAAGGTGCAGAGCAAGATTGTGAAAGACAAAACATAAAGAGGAATGTGATAAAGGAATTATATTATAGTAAGGGTGATGAAGACGATCTCACACAATAACCTTTTTTCTAGCTTGCTCCAAGATCTCTCCACCTACACACAAAAAAGAGGGAAAATGTTGGAGGGATATTTAGGGGTCTGCCTTAATCAGACCCCCTTTTTGGTGTTTCCACCTCCACGGACAACCAAGTTTCCCATGATATAGAAATAAAATGATAAAGAAGGAAATGCAAGAAAAGTACACCAAAACACTACAAAACTATAATGTGCTAACTCAATGAAGTAATAGAGAAGATGAATGAGGATCTTACCACCTCTATCCAAAGCACTCAAGGCTAGTGGAAGAGAAATATGAGAGGAACTGAAGCCTTTTCTACAATGGAGTTGTGCTTTGTTTACTCTATTGAAGTAATGGAGTGAAGAGATTGCTACTATGAAGTGTGAAATGTTGTTGTAATTCTTGAAGTGAATGATCAAAGCTTGGAGAGATTGTGTCAACATGGTGAAATATAAAAATGGATGAAGAAATGGTCAATATGAAGAAGAGAGATGAATAAACAGCCATATTCAGGTCAACCAACCAAAGAGAGGCATTACAATTTGACTTCCAATAGGAAGTGTAATGTCTTTGTAGACTCTAGCCACAGGAATCTAATAGGGACATAAGCACGTCATGCAGATGAATGTGCTCTATGTGGGAGTTCTTGATTGAAATACCTCTACCAACAGTCAAAATGGGCACCAAGTGTGATGAGAACAATGAGCTTATGTGGAATTAAGCCTTTGAGTTTGGTTTTCTAAAGTGGAGAGGGGTGAAAGGGGAATTTGCATTAGGGGTGCAAATTCAATCCTATACACTTGTACACACAAAAATACAAATATATAAACATACATTCAATAGAGTAGTATTTAACATAAAGAAAGACATAATGCGAGCGTTTTATACCACACTCATATTATGTCTTGCTAGACATGTTCCCCACAAATGCAAAAAAACATGTCAAAATTGAGATATAACATGAGCGTGTTATAACGTGCTCACGTTATAACATGACGTGTTATAACACATGCGTGTTATATCTTTCTTTAGGAATCCCCAAGCCTTGGGATTGGTATTTTCCTTGGAATACCAACCCAAAGGCTTGGAGGGAATTCCCAATGTCCGGAGACATGTTTTTGCAAATTCTACAATATTTCACATAATTGGGTTTGTTCTCACCATCAGGATTGTACGTGGTTCAATATCAAACAAATCAAACATATGGGTAATGCTAGGTTCTCTCTTTAGCTATTCAATGATGTAATTTTTTTCCTTTTCTAACAATGTTAAGCCTTTCATCCATAATTTCTTTTGTTTGTGTCTCTTTTTTGGAAAAAAGTGGTGTTTGGTGTTTTTTTCATTATAAAGTAATTGTTCACCAAAATTTCAAATAAATTACATTTTTAGAAAGACTCCATTCTACAAATTAAAAATAAATAAAAGAAAATTTAAATTAGTTTCCAAAATTTGTAGGGGTAGCACAGCCAAAATTCTATTTTTCAGGAAGTGTTCACTTTGAAAATTAGTAAAATATCAAATATTCATTAAAAAATTATCATAAAAATCATGCATCAACTACATACTATTAGCTAACTTCTTACTATAGCAATTTCAAAAATACTAAAAAAACATTCACCATGCTAGGGTCATACAAGAGTTGCTATGTTATGTTTTTTTGACCAAAAAAACACCAATTTTTGTATGTCCCTCTTTTGAACCCCTTAATCTCAACCATTTTCAAAATAAATTAGTAGTTTAGAAAGTAGACTTAGAGCACTTCGATCCTTGTTTTTTTCCATCTCAAAATTTTGAGTGTAACTATCCTCAATTTCATGTCCAAGGTCAGTATTACATGATTTTAGGAAAAAAAGTGGCCACTTAAGCCCCCTTTTTGGGAACCATATTTTTGCACTTACCCATAGAGGAGAAGAAAGGAGAAAAGAATGTAAAAATTATAGAAGCACTTGATCTAGAGTCAATGGGTGATGATGAAGAAAACTTCACTAAAGAGAAGGTGGTGAAGATTCTTGAGAAATTTGATGGACTGAAGAATATTGGAGATGTTTGGTTATCATGAGCATCATATGAACATGATGAGATCACAAACACCTTGGCTATTTACATAATTCATAATGACATTGATTTAAGTGAATTGACAAAAGATTTACCGAAATTATTGATTGAGGAGATTGAAGACCGACTAAAGACACTACACCTAGTGAAACAAAAGAAAAAGATGAGATTCAATTAGCTATGGAAGAAAGATGTGGAAATTCACATAAGAGATTGTCTGAGAGCATAAAAAAATTAAAAACATGCATCAAAAGCATAAACAATGTGTATAGGTATTGTCTTAGGTGGCCTACTGCTATTGGAAACAACAAAGAAAAGATTGATTCTATTGAGCTTGAGATAGATTCTATTTAAAAGACATATGCTATCCTTAATGATAAAGATGGAGTGTAGAAGAAAAGGATCAATTCCTTATAGTCTGAACTTGTAGTCATTGTGATATAGATGGATGGTATTGTGAAGAATTTTTGGAAAGTTAAAGAGATAATTGAGTTAAGACTAGAAAAATGTTCTAGTCTCCTGGTGGAAGCTAAGAAAAATGAACAAAATATCACTATCCCAAATACTTTTCTAGAAACAATTGATTTGATAGTAAAGAAAAATAGTACTTGTTTAAACATCAGGTTGGCAATGGATTCCTGGAAGAAATTTCTTTTGAAACTATAATAAAAATACAAGGAGATATTTTAAGGCAAAAAGGATTAAGGTAAAGAACCATTTTTGATATCTTTTTTGAAGATTGTTTTTGTAAAAAAAATTTAAAGGGGAGATAGATATTTTTTCTTTTCCATTGATTTTAAAGAGGGAGAGAAAGCATGTGAAAAGGATGAAAATCACCACAACTCATCAAAGGAACTACAAAGGTTGTTGTTGTCAGCTTTTCACATCTTGCATTACCATCAAAGGCAAAGGGGGAGATTGTTGGAAATTGGATTGCATCAAATGGTTTTCATTAGTGTCAAATGGTTGTCATCGATGTCAACATAGTACTGAATGTATGAGATGGTTACCTGAATCTATTTTCTATCAAAGATGATTGTTATACGTGGTCCATTGTGTTGGTTTTTAGGTTTGATTCCTATTGTGAGACAAGCTATGATTCTGATATTCGAAGATATTGGCCAACTTAGCGTATGCAATATATTGTACAGATTAGCTATGTTTTATAGATGTTTTTCTGACATAAGAAATGTGTTAACCCTATATGATGCTAACCTAATTAATGATTAATATATGCTTGTATATACATAAGATGTTTTGAGGAATGAAAAAATGTTGTGAAGTAGATATGCAATATGGAGCAAGTGTAAATATGAAAAGGTTTAAAGATGCATGTAAAGATCTAAGCCTAAATGCTTTATCAGTTATGGATTAGTGCAGTTTTGTAGAGAAAATATTGTGTGAGATAGTAATTTATAATTTGAGATTCATTGGAATTGAACCCAACACATTAAAGGTGTATCCTATCAGTTCAATCTTCTGGCAGTGAGCCACTATCCCTCTAGCATGGTGATTAGCCATCTCTTATATCTCTGAGTTGTAGCCCTATGGATAGTTAGTCTGGAAAGTGAGTCCTTATTTCAGCTAGTGAGCCTTTTTGTAATCGGTTTTGATATTCTCTATAGTGAGTTAATCCTCACTATGGTTTTTTTCTCATTGGGTTTTCCACGTAAATCTGGTGTTATTATGTTTATGTGTTGAATTTGATTTTCTGCATTGGCATTTGATGATTAATCATTTAAGAAGTTTTAAGTATTAGTTTCGGTGATTGAATCAAAGGTGAAAATGTATAACAACTAATTCACCCCCCTCTTAGTTTTCCTATTCAACAATATATATATATATATATTCAATCACATTTTTCGACATGCAAGAATGTATCTATAAGAATTTTAAATGTAGCCCATCGATCCTAGGTGCTACCACAATAATGGGTTACACTTTTTTGGACATCCTGATTTTTGCTAAAATCACACATTTTTAGAAAATATAATGATTTAAGCCTTAAAAAGGTTCCATTTAAAGGATTTTAATTGAAGATGGTTTGATCAAACCCACTTATATCAAACCCCCTTGGATAGAAACCTGCTAGTTTTAAACCATATCTATAATGGAGTCTCCTCTACACCTATCAAAATGTTGATAAAAAACTACTTTTGATTTACCTTTTGGGGGATCAAATTAATTTATTTAAAATTTATATTTTGTAACCATGTAGTCCTTATTATAAGCTTCCCAAAAAGTATAATTTTAAACTTATTTAATTTTATTATTATATTTATTTTTTATTTGTTGTGAATGTAGGTTTTTTAATGAACATCGAGGTCTTTGTTTCACACATACGAAAAAATAGGAAAAGAGAGAAAAAATTCTAAAAAATACATGTACACTAGATATTGATGTCTTTATTCTGACAAAAAAAGAATAAGTTAATTCAAATGCATACAAAAAAAGATATGTAGCTGAAAGTATAATATTTTCAACTTATAATTACTCTGACTTAGAAAATTTATTAAAAAATATATATGCAACAAAAATTTATGAAAACATATCCATCCACTAGATATTGGTGTGAAAAAAACTACATTTAAAAAATTAGAATTTTATCATTTCTATAAAAAAAGTTATGCAGCGGAAAGTAAACATCACTTTTTGAAAATGTTGTTTCATAGAAAAAATAAGTTGATAAAAATTACATAAAAGGATTCACAATTTTTTAAATTTTTTTTTTAAAAAATATAACTAGAATCTACACATAAAATCTCACAAATCACTAGTTTTCTTCTTCCTCAAATTCTTAATGGTTTAGCTTCTATAGGTGTAAGAAAGTAAAGATCTGGTGAAAAATGTTGATTTCAATGTCAAGTTTGGTAAAAAAGTGTAACCCATTATTGTGGGATTACCCTCCTACATATCGAATCATACACATATATAAAGGGTGATACTTTGCTTGTTCATTGTTTCTAATGAATGATGTCATCTTATGCATGATACAACAAGGAATTTATATGGCTTTAGGCTTGATTCATATTCTTATTCTCAGCCTAGCTGATATGAACAAAAAAATTTAAAATAAAAGATACAGAGTTATCTAAGTCATTCCCTATGGAATGATAAATGATTCTCTACATTGTTTCACATAACTCAAAAACACTACAAATTGGATTCAAATCCAATATCCATAAAAATTGAAGAGCATATATATGCAAGAACTATGGTGACAACTAATATTAACCATGGATACCTTGCCTCGGCCATGCTTGGCTAGCTCGACTAGCTAACCAATATGGTGATAAGGTATAGGGATCATCTATGCAAAGGTTTTCGATAAGCCATGCAACTTGAAATGGGATCGATTCTACATTTTCAACTAGGCTTAAGCTATGTTCATTTGCAGATAGAAAATAGTTTACCATTATTGCTATTGATATTCAACAAAATGGAAAGTAGACTGCAAGTATTCAAGAGATAATACTGGAAAATCTATCATATTCTTAAATGAAATCAAGTTACCTAAAAATCAAGATTTTTCCTAAGCTTACTCTATTGTTTCCTCTCTCACCCGATTCACTTGCTTGCTGTTCTCATCACCACTGTCGCTATATTCATGATTTTTTTCCTCTTTCGAAAATGGTTGAAAAGATTCTTTCCTACCTATGTGAATGATCTTTGGGCCATTTCACTCATAAATTTTGAATATTTTCCTTAAATTGGTATAGGACATGACCTCTTAATATTTCTCATGATTTGTTATTTAAATTCCATCAATTTGATAGTGATAATATTGATTTCAAATTCAATTGTTAAGAAATATTAAAAAATATATGTATATGTATATGTATATATTTTGATATTCATATACATTCAATCACATATGTATGTTCTTTAGTATCTATATATATGTTTATTTATAGATTTTCATATCTTCATATATCAACTCTTAAATAGAAATGAACTTTTATTTCAAACATCAATTGTTTAAATGAACTGGCTTTTCTTATCCATTAAATAAGCCTTTTCGAAATATCAAAATTTTCACTCAAGATACTGAATTTCTTTAATAATTCAATTTGTCATATTATAATTTAAATGAAATTAAAAATTGGGTTATGACAGTTCGGTAATTTTTTTCTTCTTCTAAAGTGGTTGAAGTGGATGCTTTTGAAGGTTCTTCCAAATTTTGTGTTGACATTACTGCTAGTTCTTTTCTCTTTTTAGACTCTTTTGTTATGATCTTGTATTCTACCATGAATGTAGGTGTAAAATATAAGGAACCCCAATCATCCTCCAATAACTTTGTGACTTTTATAGTATTCCTTTCTTTTTATTGTTCTTTCATAGGTTCCACTTGTGTAGTGGTTTTTAATTTTTTCAAAGAACATTCCTTGTCTTTCTCAACGTGAAAACTTTCTGGTTCAAGGTAGGCCTTGACTGTATAAACCTTGTTGTTATAGACATATTTCATTATATGATGAAGAGTTGAAGGCACCCCATTCATTTCATGAATCCAAGGTCTACCTAAAAGAATATCATATAGAAGATTATCAAGCTTGACATGAATATGATTTTGCAATGTGGCCTTTCCAACTTTAATAGTTAATGTGATCACACCAAGCGATTGTTTTCCTACGTTATCAAATCCACAATGGAAAAATAATAAGGTTTAATCTTATTCTTATCCATTCTAATCTTATCCAAAGGGTTTATGCTACACATGTTAAGGGATGAGCCATTGGCAAAAAGGGTTCTATTTATCCCATTCCTATTAATAATAGCTATTATCATGAAATCTTTTTTTTTTTTTGCGCTTCCGAAGGAGGTAGCTCACTTTCATGGAAAACAATGTCTGAACTCATTCCTTGAATTAGGGCTGCTATATAATTTGAGTTTTCACTAGGGGTAACCACAACTTGTTGCAATGCATTTTGAAGCATACTATGGTAATTAGGTTAGGCATGAATAAGATCCCATAAGGATATGTTAGCAGGAGTTTTTTTAAGTTGTTCCACAAGATCATACCCCTTTCCACTACGCTAAAAGATATAAGGTGTAGGTGGGAGATGATTGAGGTAATTGTAATGATGTAGGAATGGTTTGTAGTTTCCTATTGTTCCTTGTATTATATGTGTGAGAAATGTTACTATAACTTGATTGCTTTGAAACAACATTACTAGAAATTTCCACCGTCAAATGTAAAATATCTCCTAGGGATAATAGTTTCTTGTTAGGTGGTTCAAGGATGAGAACAAGTTTATTTTGAACTTGGTGTTGATATGAGGGTGGGTATATGGTGATAAGTGGCTTAGGAGATGACTTAGGAGGTCTAATAATTAGAGGAATTTTAGGAGGACTCAAGCGATATCTAATGTTCATAACCTCAAAAGATTTATCATTATTTTGATGATCTTTTAGCAAAGGAGAGTATAATTTTTTTCTCCTCATCTCCATCTAATGAAGCCACATTACTATTGTTTGAAAGAAATGTATCAATTCTATCATTTTCTTGCACCATGATATCTCCCCTAGTAGCAGAGTTTCTAGGAGAGGAGCAAACAAGATTGCCATGATTCTTAATGGGTGTATCTTCTAACACCAAAATACCTTCATCACAAGTAGGAGAGGTATTGGGAGAGTAGAAACTATGATTATCATGATTTTCTATGCTTACATCCTCTTTCACTAAAATATTCTCACAAATGGGAGAGATATTAAGGGATGTGTCAACAATTTCACTCTCTTGCACTAAGAGACTCTCATAACTAGGAAATATATTAGAAGAATAACTAAAATGCTTGTTAATGAGCTTTTTCTTGGAATATTTGAAAAGGAAAGATACTAACATTGTGAAAAGTAATTTTATCCAACTTATGCAATGCTTCATGAATGTAGACATTATGTGCCCAAAATTGGAAAGTACTTTTATCCAAATTATGCAATGCTTCAGGAATGTAAGCATTGTGTACTCAAAAGTGAAAAGAATTTTTATCCAACTTATGCAAAGCTTTAGGAATATAAACATTATGTTCAACCAAAAATGAAAAGTACTTATATCCAAATTATGCAATGCTTCAAGAATGTAAAAAATTTTCCCTACAAAAATGATTATTTTCACTACTGAAATAATTTTGCAAATATTTAAAATGGCTACACTAAATGGATGATTAGACCTAGATGCATAAAACACAATTCTTGAAAATTGCCAAACTGAAATAATGGGTTACCAACAGATCTCGGAAGTGCAAAAAACCACAAAAAGCTCAAAAAGTTAGTTTTTATGGGACCTAAAGGACTCATTCTCCCATGGGAAAATGGGTCTTTGTGAATTCTTTAAAAAAATGAAAAATGCAACTTCTGATTTATTTTGTGTGTTCTTTGTTCCAAGTTATAAACTAGCATTGATAGTTTCAAAAATATGGAAAATCACAATTGAATGCAGGTGTAAAATGATGCTAAATGACAACCAAAATGACCTATTTTTAAATGCAATTTTGATCCAATTTTTTAAATTAAGTGACTAAAAATATACTACTATATAAATACTACACAAAATCAATCTAACATTATTTTTTTGTTGAATTTTTAGATTTAAAATGAATGCAAAATGCAAGTTTACACCTAAAATGTAAGGAAAATTTAAGTGAAATTTAGAAACCCTAAATGTAATGAATTAATTTAAATCCTAGATCTAGGGTGTGAATGCACTCCAAATCAAAAAGAGAATGTTCAAATACTCAAGTTCACCATAATGAAACATATAAACATAGGTTGGGGGTCCATTATGTAGGGTTTTATACTAAATTTAGAATGTTTCACCAAACTTATTATAAATGGAAAGAGGAAAATGGGGTGTATTGAACCTACGTATTTTCTGTTTCATTAAGGAAATGAGTTCCTCCAAGATAGAATTAAATTTTATCCCTTAGGTGAGTCTATTAGAAATTGGAATGCATCAAATGGTTTCATTGATGTCAACATAATACCAGATGTATTAGATGTTTACCAAAATCTATTCCCTATCAAAGATGTTCTTTATCAGTGAATGTTGCATTGGTTTTTAGGTCTAAATTCTACCACAAGACAAACTATGACTCTAATATCTTAACTATGTCATTATGATTCACTTAGACAACTATATTCAGGATCTTGAGAAGTTTTATGTTGGGATATTTTATGTTTGGGTCCCAGTCTTGGCCGACCTAACACATGTTATGTATTAAGAAGATTGAATCTACCTTGGGGATGTTTTGCATTGATCTTATCCAACTTAATATGATGTACTACATAGATAAGAAATGTCTTAATCTTATATGATGCTGAAAAGAATTGTCCTTGATTATTTTGCTTTCATCCAATTAGGGAAACCTAATTAATGAATGAAATATAAGTTTATATATATATATATGAGACTCTCTGGAGAAGATTAAAAAAAAGAAGTGTGTGAGTGATGTAAAAAAAGGTGTTTCGCGAGTGTATGTGCATGGTGTGAGCCTAAATGATAAATTATCTGAAGACTAGAACATAATTATTGAGTGACTACTAGGAGAAGCAGTACTACTTATACTGAGCTTCATTTGGAATTGAATTCTGCACAAGGAAGGTCTATTCTATTAGTTCACAATTTTGGTAGTGAGCCATACCTTTTATATTCTAGTAGTAAGCCATCTTTTGTATCTTTGGGTTGTATCCCTATGGATAGTGAGTCCTTATATTGATAGTGAGCCTTAGGTAGTGAGCCTTTTGTAATCAGTTTTGATATTCTCTATATTGTGAGTTAATCCTCACTGTGGTTTTTCCCTCTTTGGGTTTTCCATGTAAATTTGGTGTTACTTTATTTATGTGATGGTTTTCAGTTTCTACACTTGCACTTAATGTTTGATAATTGAATAAATGTTAAGGTTTTGTTTTGGTAAATGATTTAAGGGTTTAATTTGGGGACAAATGATTCACC
Source organism: Sequoiadendron giganteum (assembly GCA_007115665.2). Classification (NCBI taxonomy): domain Eukaryota; kingdom Viridiplantae; phylum Streptophyta; class Pinopsida; order Cupressales; family Cupressaceae; genus Sequoiadendron; species Sequoiadendron giganteum. The sequence goes on from CM021103.1 coordinate 431,951,866, forward strand.
CCCCTCTTAGTTGTCTAGTTCAAAAATTGGTATCAGAGCTTGGTCCTTTGGAATGAGATTAACAACTCGAAGGAGATCTTAGTAGGTTGAACAAAATGGTGAAGGGATCTGACTTGGATGAGGAATTAATAACAAAGACTACAAAGTCTAAAAATGAAGATCTGAAAGAAAATTTCAAGCAAGCAGATGAATGCAATTAGAAACTAAGGAATCAGATCTAAAAGTTCAAGTTGAAACATAAAGAAGTTAACTAGGAACTAAAGGAAGCAAAGGAAACTATTGAGAATATACGAATGAAACTTGAAGAAAGAAAAATGGTGGAAGATAATCTAAAATTGGAAATTGAACAAAGCAAGATAGATGAAGGATGCTTGAAAGATATTATCAATCAGAAGATAGTTAAATGTGATAGGCTTGAACAAGAAGTAGTAACCCTAAGATTTGATCTAGAAAAAGTGAAAGCTCATGAAGAAAGGTTCAAGACAAGTTATACAATGCTTGATGAGTTGATTTCATCTTATAAACCTTCAAAGGATAAAGGTGGTCTAGGACTTGAAGAAGGATAACGCTCAAAGACTAAACTAGTTTTCAACAAAGTGGACAATCAAAGGAAATTTCAAGGCAATACTTATCAAAACAAGAACCAAAGTAACAATACCAAAAGAATTCTCATCTAACAACCTAATGCTCAAGGGTACCCATCTTTTAATTATTTTTGTTTCTCATGTAGTAGATTCAGACATAGAGAAACATAATGTAGAAGTAGGATGAACCAGAATAAAATGAGTCAGAATGTTGGATTCTTCATTGGACAATGTTATGTTTGTAACAAGTTTGGACATAGAGCTACCAAATGTAGAAGCCATATGATAATGAGCAGGTTTAATATTAGTAGAAGGATTCAATCTTTTCAAGGCTACTATTAAACATGTAATATCTTTGGACAAAAGGATAATCAGTGTAGGTCAAGGATAAATGTAAATTCATTTGATCAAGGATATGTTATGTGATACACTTTCAATAAACTAGGATATATCTCAAAATTTTGTAGGATAAAAGTTGGGAAGAAAACTAATCCATAATAGAAGATCAAGCCTGTGAACAAGGTAGATTCTGAAGAAGTAAGGAGAGACATGGAAAAAAATGGAGGAAAAAAGAAGAACCTAAGAACAAGGATGAATAAAATAACCTTGTATTTGCATCTAGTGCAGATACCTCTTCCAAGAACTAAACCCAGTATTGGTTTCAAGGGAAGAAGTCATAAAAAAATATTAAGCCCCTGATATATGAGGTGTCATGAGATGACAAAAGGATATGTGATGTGAGTCTTGGTTTTGAAGGAATTGGAGAAACTTTTGGCAAAAAAGAAGCACATCAGGAAAATTGTGGAGCTCCTCTTGGTTTATAGTGTATCTCATAAAGTACTTGACAAATTAAAAGATGAAGAGAAATAAATACAAAATTAGGGAAAAATCAGATGAATCCAAGAAAAGTGCCATGACTTAGACGAAAAGGAAGATTGTGGAAAAGAGTCTATTGTACCAAGTTCTAATATAGAGGCTTCGTCATCCAAAAAATTGATCTAACAACTTTGGCTAAGGGGAAGGTACTAACAGAGTAAACTGATGATGATGTCATTAATTTTTGTGATGAAACCCTAAAAGTGACAAGTTAAATAAGGAAGCTGAGTGGTCATTCTTTTTCAATGTGAATTGAATGAGCTAAGGAGTAAAGTGCAGCTGAGAGATAAGGAGTTAGGGTTGTTGGCAAGAAAAATTATGAGAAAAAAGCTAAGACAATGGAGTTAAAGGAAATGGTGGTATTTGATCCATGAAGTGACAAATTAAAAAATTAATTTATAGATCAATGAATTTAACCATGAAAATATTCAAAATTTTGAATTTTCTCTTTCAATTGAGAAAATAAAAAAGATCAAGAGTCTAGGGCACAAGGGTTTAGACATTTGGAGTGAATTTCCATACTTTTTGGATGTAGACATTGTTTATTTTGTCCTAAGAAGAATTCAAGGTGATCAAATGATCTTCAAAAAATCCTATGGGATTACAAAGGAAGTAATTATAGGGTTGTGTAATGATGGACCCATTCTAGTAAAGAAGTTAGTGAAGAAAAAAGAGGTCAAAACCCTAACTAGAGTGATGGGATAACAAAGGGTACTTCAAATTCATACTATAGTTGACCCTGTGATAAGGTATGTGGCATATGGCATTTCATATAAGATTTATTTCAGAAATAAGGAAGGATCTACTTTAGCAATTGTTGTTTACATTGCACATAAAATGGTTGAAAAGAATGATGCTTTTGACTTGTGTGAGTTATTAAGGAATCAATTGATGGAGAACATTACTATGATAAAAAATAAAAATTACCCTTTTCATTTTGGATCTCTATGTTGGACTCAAGGGAACATTGGGAGGGGGGGTGAATTAGTGTTCAATGAATATTAACTTAATTAATCTAAAACACAACCATTTTATCATTATATTAAAAGAAAGATGCAAGCATTCAAAGGAAACATTCATAACACTATAACACAAGGATTTTTGCATGGAAACCCTGTTAGGGGAAAAACCATGATGGAGGTTAATCCACAATTTGAGTACTCAAATAAAAGTTTACAAAAGGGAATGCACTTGCATTCAAGAACACTTCCTAGAGCTCACTGCTCAAAAGAGAAGGCTTACTACCTTACAAAAGTTTAGATTAAAACCATATGAAGGATGAATTGAGATATTAGCATCTATTTATGCTAGGTTACAGTTCTGGTGAAGCTCATAGATTTGATTCTGGATCTTCTTTCTTACTCTACACTTCACTTTGCTCTATTCTACTCTATTCTACACTTTGCATCACACATAGATAAATTCACACTATTATTCTACCAAATTTTGCATCATATTCACGTTCCACATATTCACTATCTTCTCATACTTCTACACCACATGACACACAAAATGATAAAACTGATCTCATATATATCAGCTATCAAGGATTTTATCATTCATATGTCGAAATCATAAAACATTAAGTTCTTCTCAAATGTCAGCTAGATCCACCACTAATTCTTTATGTGTATCCTCCAAATTTGGTTAAGACATAGAGAGAACCTAAAAAAACATAATAGAGCATGAGAAAATTTAATTAATTACTCTTTATACATCCATAATTACTATTTTCTCCAGGTCGGCCTTCTAGCAAAGATAATCAATAGATTAGTACACCAGATCTCCTAGATTGCATACCACTGAATTCACATTAGTATACTTCATGAATAAGCATCAAAAAACATGAAAAATCCTTCCTCAAAGACCCACAACCAAAAATAGTAGTCCGATGAGATGTTAAGATCAACTTTAATACTTATAACCGGATGTCATGTTCTTCACCCTATTTAGCTAGTGTGAACCAAAACTATATTGTAGATCGGATGAATGAATTAGGTTGCCATCAATGATAACACTTACAAGAAATATGCCAAAAATATCCCCCTTTGGAATTAATGGCATCACTTAGTAAAAAATGACTAAGTGTCAGAATCATTATAAGTATGATGCCAAACTTTGTTGCACTCTCTCCACCTATGATTTATAAAGAATTTTTCATTGCATTCTCTCCCCCTTTGACATAAATGACAAAGCATAGAAACCATATTCAAAAAATACAAAAAGAAAAAATAACAAAAACATAGAACATGTGTTCAAAATCTCCAAAACTTTAGAATGTATATGCCGACAATTGTCCTCCTTAGACCAAAACTTCAAAAATTTGAAAACAATTGACTGCTACTTCAGAAAATTATCTTATGATTTTTCTTAATTTCCAGTAGGAATTTCTTCCAAGCATCTATTGTTATTCCAATGATAATGATCAAAGTGTTGTTCTTTGATGTTTTGTTGACAATTTTAGTTAAAGCTTCCAGAATTGTAATTGCTTCTTCCAATTTCTCACCTTTCCTTAATATCTCCACCATCTGCTCCAATTTGCATCCGGTTAGATCCTTCACCTTCCAAAAAGTATCAACAAGTATGTTCTTGGTGAATTGAACTTTGGTGTGTTCAGACTGTAGCTCCCAAATTCTTTTTCTGACGGTGCCATTCTAATCTTGCAACATGTCAAAGATTTTCCCAATACCATTCAACTCTATTTCAATCTACTCCAATTTCTCTTTGTAATTACTAACAACATGGGGCCAATCGATGCAATAGCTATAAATTTTATTAGCTGAATTTATGCATTGCCTCAATTCATTCATTTTCTTCTTTAGTTTGGTAAGTGATAGTCTAAACTGCTCCTTCAAATGAGAAATGACTTCACCTTCTTCTTTGTCTTTATCTTCAAAGTTCTTTGTTTCTTTAATGCATTCAATCATTTTCTCAAGTAGAATGTTCTGCAAACTTTCAAATTTGATCTTACAGTGCTCAACATGAGCATTTAGTACACTCGGGATCATGTCTTGATCATATGACAATCTAACAAACCATAACTTAGCAATCTTCTGCATTCCACCTTCTTCTTGAATAAGTTGTTGTAGTTTTTCCTTTGTCAGATCATCTTCTTCTTCACTGGCTTTTTCTAGTTTTGATTCATTTTTTTGTGGGGCCTCAGTTTCTTTATCAGATTCTTCATCTAGAATATCCACAATCTCCTTTTTTTACCTTTTCCCTCAATTCTGGGAACTTTACATTCCAGAGGGTTGAATTCAACTTCTTTTTTCTTTTCTACTTTTTATCCATGCCATCGAAAGAGGAACCAACTTCAATTGTTCTTACCAGAGGGGAAATATTGACTAAGCCACACTTTCCAAGCACATTCTTAAAGAAGTTCTCAAATTCTAGATCTCAATCAGCCAAGCTCCTAGAGTATGAGTATATTTGACTACAAACCGGTTTGTATGCTTTCTACACCACATTGTTGATCTTTGGCAAAAAATTCAAGAAATACATTACGAAGCATATAATCAGAGTAACAAACTTGAAAGGGTAGTCTTTTTATTTTGTCAGTTGCACATTCTCCATTAGCTAATCCTTTATCAATCCACACAAGTCAAAGTCTTGACCTTTGATTATCATCTTGTGACAAATATAGACAACGCCAACTGAGGTCCCTCCTTCTCGGTTTCTGTAAAATACTTTATATGAAGTTCCATGTGCAATGCATTTAGTAACAGGATTCTTTATTGTCATAATAATCAATGCCCTCTAATCTCCAATTATTCTAGTTAGGGTTTCAACTTCCTTGTTCCAGATGGATTTCTTCCTTGTTACATCTCCGATTTTGCATAATCTAGTCAAATTCTCGATTACCTACTTTTAGATGATGTAGGTTTTGTCCAAAGTTAAAGTGTCATCATGTAATCTTCTTAGAATAAATTTGACAAATTTTGTGTTCTCAAAGTATGGAAGCTCATTCAAGATATCCAAATTTCTATGTTTGGCTTCATTCAATTGCTTTAGTTCATTGGGTAATAAAAAATTCCTCATGGACCTAATATTTCCACTATTGTATTCATCTAGAATGATTGACCTCTTGATTTTTTCCATTTTCCTTTAGCAATTAGGTTTAACAACTTCACACCAAATTATATATATTTTTTGAAGATAATTAAAATACCTAATAGATTTCGAGTTTTGACAGCGAATCAACTTCTCTGCTTCAAAATATTCCTAGTGAGAGCTCTCCTTCTTCTCTTCTTTGATGCAAAGTGATAAATGATGATTCCAACTTGACTTTTATTGTTCACACACGTGCAATAAATGAATTTTCCCTAAGTTTTCTGGGTGCTTTGTTTTCTCAGACAAGAGAGAAAAATTCTCTTACAGACCTATGAATTCTCTGAAATTCCATGTGAAAGTTCTCCAAAATCTCTACACATCATAAATACACCTTCTTAACCATTCTTCATTTTCCAATACCATCCATAGACAAGGGAGGAAATATTTTCTTGAAAAACTTCCCCTAGGCCAGTAGCCTGAAATCAATTACCGAAAGAATTACCAAAAGTAGGTTCCAGTGCAAAACTATTTCTAGCATCAGAATCATTCTTCCTTACCCATATCTTCTTCATCTCATCTTTTATCTCATTTGCAATTAGTTTTCCTTTTCCTTTGACATCTCCCTGTATATTCCTTTCTCTGTATACCAGACTTATTCTATCCATAGTTTTGTTTCTGCAGAATCTTGCAATGTGATCATATATATTGCAATTGTAGCACATAGTACTTCCTTGTCCAAATGATTCATTCCATTGATTTCTTCTTGATCTACATTGATTAGAAATATGTCCAAATCTTCCACATGTATGACATTCAATATTCTTTCTATTGATAGAGTAGTTTGACACATTTCTGCATTCCGTTGATTTATGACCAATTTTTTTACATTTGAAACACTGACTAGAAAATGATGGATCTCTTGACTTCATATTACTTCTACATGGAGTATCCATATGGCCAAATTTATTGCAATAAAAATAGTATCCATTAATTTTCGAGCATTAGGTTGTCTTACCGGATACCTTCCACCTTTATTCACCATGTTTCCTTGTCTGAAATTCTTTTTTCCAAGTTTGGAACTTTCTCCTTTTTCGTATCCAAGACCTCTCTTATCATTTCCACTCTTTTTCCCTTGAGTCAGCTCATCAAGATTTACTAAATTGATCTTAAACTTCTCCTTGTATTCATTTTTAGTAGTAAGTTCATTCCAGAGAATAACAATCTGCTTACCAAGTTCTTCTTCATTTTTTTTGGATCGTTGCAGTTCACTTTCCAACTGAGTGAGTTCTTCATTTATTCTTTTATGTTCATTAGATTTATCTTTTAAGGACTGAGCAAGATTCTCCTAATTCTTTTTCCTTTGTTCAATCTCTTATGTCAGCTTCATCACCATAGATTCCATTTCATGTTTCAAAGTAGCATTGTTGCTGGCAAGCTTTTCATATTCTTTAGTTATTTCTTCAAGGTTTGATTCAGGTGAGAATCATCCATGTTTTCACTCTCTTGTTGTTGTATCTAGTCACAAAGATCCTTCCTTTTTTCCCTAGATTTTATAATCTAATCCTTCAATGACTGAATGAATTTCTTAGCATCCCTAATATTTTCTTTCAATTCCTGGACTTCTTTTTTAGATTGATCAATGTCATCAAGTGCCACCAAAAACTATTGTTGAAGACTACCTGAGTCCATTACATTCCAAGATCCACCTCAAGCTACTAAAATTCTTCTAAGGAACCAGAAGATTTGATACCAATTGTTAAACTCAAGGTAACACTGAGAGGGGGGGTAAATCAGTGTTCAACAAATCTTAACTTAATTAATCTGAAACTCAACCATTCTGTCATTATATTAAAAGAAAGATACAAGAATTCATAGGAAACATTCATAACACAATAACACAAGGATTTTTGCATGGAAACCCTATTAGGGTAAAAACCATAGTAGAGGTTAATCCACAATTTGAGTACTCAAATAAAATTTTTACAAAAGGGAATGCACTTGCATTCAGGCACACTACCTAGAGCTCACTTCTCAAAAGAGAAGGCTTACTACCTTACAAAGGTTTTGATTAAAACCATTTGAAGGATGAAATAAGATAGTAGCATCTATTTATTCTAGGTTATAGTTCTGGTGAAACTCATATATTTGATTCTGGATCTTCTTTCTTACTCTCCACTTTGCTCTGCTTTGTTCTTCTCTTTTGTGCACTTCACATCACACATAGACAAATTCATACTATTATTCTTTTGAATTTTGTGCCATATTCAAGTTCCACATATTCACTATCTTCTCATACTTCTACACCACATGCCACACACAAAATGATAAAACCAATCTCATATATATATATATATGTTATCAAGGATTTGATCATTCATATATCAGGTTAATAAAACATTAAGTTCTTCTCAAATGTCAGCTAGATCCATCACTAATTCTTTATGTGTATCCTGCAAAGTTGGTTAAGACATATAGAGGACCTAAACAAGAATAATAGAGCATGAGAACATTTAATTAATTACTCCTTATACATCCACAATTGCTATTTTTGCCTAGTCATCCTTCTAGCATAGATAATCAACATATTATTGCACTAGATCTCCTAGATCGCATACCAGTGAATATGCATCAGTATACTTCATGAATAAGCATAAAAAAAAATCAACAAACCTTCCTCAAAGATTCAAAACCCAAAATAGTAGTCTGGTGAGATGTTCAGATCAACTTTTATACTTATAACCGGATGTCCTGTTCTGCCAATGTAAACCAAAACTATATTGTAGATCGAATGCATGACTTAGCTTTCCATTAGTGACAAAACTTACAAGCCATATTCCAACACTCGGGTTATATGTTTGATGATGTATTTTCTAAAGTTGTTACCATTGAAAGAGAATGTTGTGTTTAAGTTAGTTGTACCGATTGGGAAGAAGGTCTATCATAACCTATAATTTCTAGCAGAGAAGGAAAAGGTTTGTAAAGAATAATTTGCAAAAAAATAAATGCATGGAGCTCTGGTATGGTTTCCAATCAAGTTGGGACATCTGAGGTAGGATCTTCCTCCAGGAAGAGGAAATAAATTCCTCTAGGAAGAGGAAAGCAAGAAGATTCATTTCAAGTTCCACTCTAAAAATAAAGAAGATGAAGACATAGGAGAAGAAAGAAGAAAATGAAGTAAAGATTCAAAAGGAATTTGATCTAGTATCAACGAATGATGATGAAGAAGATTTTACTAAAGAGAAGGTGTTGATGATTCTTGTGTGATCTTATGGAATGAAGAAGATTGGAGATGTTTGGTTGTATCGACCAACATATGAATAGGATGAGATCACATACACCTTGGCTATTTATATAATTCATAATGATATTTATCTGAGTGAATTGATAGAAATTTTACCATAAGTATTGATTGAGAAGATTGAAGATAGAATAAAGGTATTGTCACCTAGGGAAAAAATAAAATGATGAGATTCAACTAGCTATGGAAGAAAGATGTCATAATGCACATAAGAGATTGATTGAGAGAATAAATGAATTGAAGAAATACATCAAAAGTGTAAACAATGTGTATAGGTATTGTCTGTAGTGGCCTACTACTATCAAAAATGTAGATAAAAAATTGATGTTATTGAGCTTGAGTTAGATTCTATTGGAAAAACATATAATATTCTTAATGTCAAGAATGAAGCATAGAAGAAAAGGATCAATTCCTTATAGTTTGAACTTGCAAAGATTATAGTATAGAGGGATAGTATTGTGAAGGAATTTTTGAAAGTCAAAGAGATAATTGAATTGAGATTGGAATAGCTTTCCAGTCTCTTGGTGGAAGCTAAGAAAAATTAAAAAAATATCACTATCCTAGATACTCTTTTGGAAACAATTGATTCAATAGTGATGAAAAAAAATTATTTGTATAAACATCAGATTGGTAGTAAATTCTTGGAAGACATTTCTTCTAAAACTAATAGAAAAATACAAATAGATATTTTAGGAGAAGAAGGATTGAGGTAAAGAACCATTTTTTATATCATTTTTTTAAAGATTGTTTTTGTGTAGAAAATTTTGGAGTAAGGGAGAGATAAATATTCCTTCTTTTCCATTAATGTCAAAGGGGGAGAGAGAACATGTGAAAATAATGGAAATCATTTCAACTCATCAAAAGGGGAGAAATGCAAAGGATGTTGTTGTTGGATTTTCACATCTTGTGTTTCCATCAATGAAAAAGGGGGAGGAGATTTTTGGAAATTGGATTGCATCAAATGGTTTTCATTGATGTCAACACAGTACCAGATGTATGAGACATTTATTGGAAGCTATTCCCTATCAAATATGTTCTTTATCATTGAATCAATGCACTAGTTTTTGGGTCTGAATTCTACCACAAGATAGGATATGACTCTGATATCTTAACTATGTCATTATGATTCACTCAAGCAACTATATTCAAGATCTTGAGAATTTTTGTGTTGGGAGCTTTTATGTTTGGGTCCCAGTCTTGGCCATCCTAACACATGTTATATATTAAGAATATTGAATCTACCTTGGGGATATTGTGTATAGATATTATCCAACTTAATATGGTGTACTATATGTATAAGAAATGGAGTTAATCTTATATGATACCAAAAATAGTTCTCTTTGATTATTTTTCTTTCATCAAATTAGGTTGACCTAATTAATGAATGAAATATAATTATATATATATATATATGAGACTCTCTGGAGAAGATAAAAATAAAAGAGAAGTGTGTAAGCGATGTAAAAAGAAGGTGTTTTTCAAGTGTATGTACATGGTATAAGCCTAAATGATTCATTTTCCAAAGACCAGAACATAAATATTGAGCGAATGTTAGGAGAAGTAGTACTACTTATATTGAGCTTCATTTGGAACTGAATTATGCACAAGGAAGATGTATTCCATTAGTTCACACTTTTGGCAATGAGCCATAACTTTTATATTCTAATAGTAAGCCATCATTTGTATCTTTAGGTTGTAGTCTTATGGATAGTGAGTTTGGAAAGTGAGTCCTTCTATTGGAAGTAAGCCTCAGGAAGTGAGCCTTTTGTAATTAGTTTTTATATTATGAGTTTATCCTCACCGTTGTTTTTCCCTCACCAGGTTTTCCATGTAAATCTAGTGTTACTATGTTTATGTGATGGTTTTTATTTTCTACACTTGCACTTAATGTTTAATCATTTAAGAAGTGTTAAGGTTTTGTTTTGGTAAATGATTTAAGGTTTTAATTTGGGGACAACTAATTCAACCCCTTCTCAGTTGTCTAGTTCAATAGAGTCAATTCTATGGAATATCTGATAGGGGTAAAGTTCAAATAATATTTTTGGGAGATGAAAATAAAATAGAAAATGACCTCAAATCTATAACCTAAGACCTAATTCATGTAAATGAAGCATATCTCTAACATAAATAGTCAATTTTTTGCAAATTGGATGAGTGGAAGACACTTAAAACTTACATCAAAATCGGTTGTAAACTATCTAGAAATGGTTGGAAAATGTCCAGGACCTCCCTATCCAAAAATGGCGAATGGTTCCTAAGAAAAAATTTTGAATTGAATTTTTTGGAGCCTCTAAAGATAGATTTGAGATGCAATTTCCCACTAGTTTGACACAAAAAAAGACAGAAAATGAGCTCAAGATCTGAATTTTTGTGATCTTGAAAACTTTTCTTGCAACTTTTACAACTTTGCACTTTTGAGATCTCCAATCTTCAATTTTCCTTCAACCTAAAATTTGTAGCAAAAACGCAAGGGGGAAAAATTGTTTTTTTTTTGTGAATGGGAGTTTACCTTGGTAAAACCCTATTTTGGTAAAATTTAAAACTTGAAATGAAGTAATGAAAGTATGAATGGAATGAATAATGAATAATACAATGTTGCAATTCAACAAATCCTTGAATAAACCTTGGAAAGACTAAAATCTTACATGATATGGATTCAATGGATGTGGATTGTAATGATTGGATCTTTCTTTGAATATTTGATTTGAATGCTTGGATTAGATCTTGAAACCTACATCACAATGTCAGCTCCAAAAACATGCATGATTGCAAAAGACTTTGAAATGATGCTTGATATCTTGAATACTGCAATACATGATGAAGAAATCTGCTCTTGAACACTTTTGACAATAATATTGACTCTTGTAATTGACTTTTTTAAAATCTAATCTTGATTTGATAAAATAACCTTGTATTTATAGACATTTATCCTTAATTTTTCAAAAATTAAACATTACAAGCCAACATTTGAAATTTGAATTTGGGATGATAAAAATACAACCAAAATATGTTTTAAAAATGGGTTCCATAGCCTAGGGAGGACCCATTCACCCATGGGAGAATGGATCCTAGGTCCCTATTCTTGGAACACACATTTCTCAAGGTGTTTAATTATGTGTTGGCATTAATTATTTTCAAGATTACATTTCATAAAATGTAATTTATTAGGCTTGTAGATGTAAAATAGGGCTTATTAAGGCATAATTAAGTCCAATTTAATTAAAAGGGCCCAAACAAAGTGTGAAAATGTAAAGGAGTACATTTTTCAACTCTACATTAAGGCACTATTATGTCCATTTTAATTAGGAGGGCCCAAACAAAGTGTGAAAAGGTAAAGGGATACATTTTTCTACACTACAATCCTTTAAGTGTTTATAAGGATAAAAAAGATAGGAATAAGAATGAGTCAACTCAAATCATGAAATTTTTATGGAAAAAAATAGAGTTATATAAAAAAACTTCCAATTAATAGTTGTGAACCTCTTTCTAAATATAAGGTTGAAGATAAAACAAAAAAAAGGGTTTCTAAAAAATATTTAAAATAATCATTATAGTTTCCTATAAGATTGGAACATATAAAAAATTAAACAAGGATTAATCTATCATATTTTATTTTGATCTTCATTTAATAGGAACCTATGCACTAAAAATCCTTGCTGGTACCTAGCCAAAATACCCTAGGTATTTCTATGGTTGAAACTCTAACAGTTGGAAGATCTCCCCATTAGAGGGATAATTCTCTTGTTTCTAACTTGCACCAATAAGGAAAATATCCAAATAACATTAGATCCACTATTCAAAAAGTTATTTCTCAATATTTTGACCCAAGGTAGATCAATCATGGTCCTAGTTGGATAGGTCTACATAAGTAAACAATATAGAAATGAAGTATCCCTAGAACATTTAAGTTCAAAACCTCATACAAAAATTGACACATTAATAAAAGAGCTACTAAAAGATAAAAATTTAAACCAAATTAGAAATATTATTGCATGGTTAAAGATGATGTTGGGAATGACAACTATCTTTCATGCATAGTGGAAGGTCAAGTAATTAAGTGCAAAATTAAATTCCATCCATCTTAATTAATATTATTTAAAAAACTAAAAAATAATTATTCAACAAAAAATAAAAATAATGAAGAAGAAAAACACCATATCTCTCAAATAAAAAACATACATTTCATTATTTCCACCATTGCATTTGTTAATGGTTCACTCTTGTTTCATTTTTTTCCTCACAAGGAATTCAAAGTTGTTATTATAGGTTGATTTACTAAACCCCAAATTTGATCAAAATTATCATTGTTTCTCCCCCATGACATTGTAATTCAATAAAAGAAAGGTTAAATTTTATCTTGAAATTAATCATAATATTAGTTGTCACTTAGTCCAGTCTAAAACAAAGATTTCCAAACCATGGTAGTCTTCCCCATTTTCCATAAAAGGGGGAAGTATTTTGAGTTAGTTGTTTTTTTGATTGTATCTAGTCCCTTACTTTCCTTTCCTAACCTTCAACATCAAGTTCTCACTTCTTACTAGTAGAAAGAGGTTAGTTAACAAATTTAAAACTCTAATTCTAAATAATCAAGGATATCATATCCATTTGTGCCTTTTCTAATCCTTAGTAATGAGCCCTTCTATCTTACTAGTTACATTGGGCTAGACTATGGGGATGGTATCAAAATATAATATAGAATCTAAAATAATAAAGGTGCTAATATATCCATACTTGTTGATGGAAACCCAAACGGTCAAAGCTATATGGGTGATATTCAAAAAGTGTAAAGTGTGAAAATCTTAAATTCAAACTTCGATAAATACTTTAAATAAAATCATTTATATTCAAAATAAAGTCAAAAACTCATTCATTAGACATCAAAGGAACTAGTCGATTCTGAAACAATGACATAAAGTCGATAAGATAGATTCAATATATAATTCCAGTTAAAATAGATACATGTGTCAATATACACTTCAATGATAATCATACATAAGAAGTGATTATATCAATTACAATTCGAGACTTAGGCATTTAGTTGCCATAAGCTCGTCAATACATAATCAAGAATACATAAAGCATAAAAGAAGATGCCATCCGTTGATCTTCATTCCAATAGAAAATATTCAATAATGAAGATGAGAACAAGAATCAGGCGCTTTTTCTGCCCAACCTCGAAGCTTACGCTTCCCCAGAATTCCTTAGTTATTCAAGAAATACCTGACCCTACATGAATCACTTAGCAAAAATTAGTCTACAAGCAAGATGGAATCTGGTGCGTGCCTAGTATAACTAGTAATACCACAAGAATTTTCATTTTTCTAAATCATTTAAGAAACAAGCAAGTTCGATACTAGGATATGGTAGAGAGTTCAATAATTCCATCTATTTCAATGGTCCTTAAGTTACTTGGGCAAGTAAAATGTCATGCATGACAAATAAAGCAGTTTTCGAAAAGCAAAACTACACTCTCTAATAACCCATATTCGGCACTCGTCCTGGAAGGCAACTTTCCCAAAACATAACATGCACATTCATTTATCAAGCATGCATGGTTCTAAACAATCAAATGCAATCTTTCAAAATCAATAAAACTGAAATCTTGTTTGAAGCGAAAACAATTTAAAAGTTGTTCTTTCCATCGTTTTAGTCCATAAATGACATTAAATTATTATTTAATTTGAATAATTAAATAATCAAAAATAAACAAGGTGTATCTCCAGTATGCAAATTAAATACATATAAAAACAGTCATAAAAGAGTACACGTTCTTTTGTTCTTTTACTCATCTATTTAATAGTGTTCAAGTTCGTTTTTGCTTCTAAGTAAATCGTATTCAAATTTAAATGGTTTATTTTTTGTTTTACATATTTTCAGAAAATAAATAAATAATTTTATTCTTTTCATGAACAGTTAAAAATAACTTGTTTCAGTTTCTATTTCAGAATGTTTTGAGTTTCAATTGCAAAATTTACTGTTTAAAAACCTTTGTTTCAAAATAATGTTAAAATTCAAAAGTTATTCTATCAAATTATTTTCAATTTGATTTCTTTTCAAATCCAATTTCAAATAAAGTTTTATGTCAAAAAAAAGTAAATGAAGTTTTATGTTTAAGATCCTTTTTGAATCTAATTTTAAATGATGTTTTCTGTTTTGAATTTCTTCCCAAATTTAATCGTTTGTTTCTCAGTGTTTTCAAATCAAGTTCTTCCTAAAATTTTCTATTTTAGAACTTGTTTAATGGAGTTTGTTTTCCTAGTAATTCAAAGTTTACTGTTCAAGAAATTTCATAGAAATCTGAAGTAACAGAATTACTTTTCAATGGTTATAAAAAAAATCTATACAATAATTTAGCTATCTTATTCAAATTTACTCTATTCATGTTTTGTTTTTTTTAAAACCTCAAGATCCTACCTGTTAAATTCTTTGATCTAGAAATTGTTGAATGTTTTCTTCCTCTGTATTTTGTTTCTTTTACCTCCTTGTCTCTTGTGTTGTATTCCTTGCTACCTCAGACGTACCATGTAACTCCTAGCACTACACCCTCTACTTTTTCTTCCTTGGTGCCTCTTCCTTATCTACTATCTCCCTGCTTTGTTAAGTGCTTGGGAGATGGGAACGTTCTATTAAATCCTCCCTTAGGCCTTGCCTTTACCCATTCTCTGTTCTTGCATGGGAAATGCAAGAGTTAGAGGCTGCATATGGTGTGTGTGTGGAGGATGGGATCCTACCACCTGAGCATTCTTTTCCCTTCCTGGCCACATGGGTTGAAGATAGTCTCTGACTATTGTTTTTATCAGATCAACACCCCTCCTCCCTGTCTCTTGTGCATGGGGAGAACAGTAACTCCTTTATAATATATGAGGCCACTCTCCTGGCCGTGTATCTCTGAGAGACCAGTGTGCATGGTAAGATATGACTGTTCTCAATTTTCCAGACCTCTTTTTCTCCAGGCCACATGTGATGAGCAGGTGAATGGGAGCTAAAAAAAATCAGATTTCCTCTTTTACTAGCCACCTCTCCAAAATATCATTATTCCAGATGAATCCATTCGCATAAATCAACAATACTTAGTAAAAAAAAATTGTTCAATGCTCAAAAATCGATTTCTCACCTACAGTGCATATTCAATTTTTTCTCCAAACTCCTCCCTCTTTCTTTCTCATGCATAGATATTAACAATAAAATGAGATACCCAATTTTAGGTTGATCTCTAGATCAATTCTTTAACTCTTAGTTTCAAATTTTGATTGCTTCTCCAACTAATTGAAGATATTTCTTCAATTTGTTAACTAAAGTTTCTTTTGAATGCAAAGTTGAATTTGCACGTGAATTGTTTTCAATAACTCTATTTAAGATATTTGTTCAATTTCTAAATCTAAATATTTTCCTCCTTCATATTTTCAATTAAAAACAATTAAATTTATAAAACACTTTATTCATTTAAATTTTATTAAATTTTGAAATAAAAAGCCAATTCCATTTAAATTTTGAAATACAAGCGTATTATTTTTAAAAAATGATAAAATATCTAAACAAGGAATCTAATCATTTAATTTAAATCAATTTCCTCAAATTTAACCAAATAATTATTTTAAATCAACATGTATTTCTCACAAATTTTGAGAAATTAAATTAAACTCAATTTTTAAATTTGCAAACACAGAATCACAAAATATATTAAAATATTAACTAAGTGAGTGTGTGTGATTCCATCATACTCATAAATGTCTAATGGGTAAATGACTCTTCCTGATCATTGTTCTTGCCTTCAATCACGTTCACCTGTTCTAGTGTTCACTTACACTCGAGTTTTCATCAGCAATGACAAACCCCAAATTTAAATAAAAACACATTTCAAATCATTTGTAATTACATTTCAATTTCAATTTCACTTCAATTTGAATTTGAATTTAACTTCAATTTAAATAATAATTTTAACATAATATAATTAAATCAATATCATGATTAATAATTGCATTTAAATAATCCATAAAATCTATACGTGACATCCTTCCCCTCTTGGAAGAGACATTGTCTCGATGTCTTATTAATCATTCAATAAGCATAACATGACCATCAATAAAACATACTATCTCAATCAATAAAAACTTAGTATCTCAATAGGTAAACATAGTATCTCAATCATAATGAAGTGGTAACTAACAACATAGTTCTCAAACATAAACATAAACAAATCATAGTAGCATCTACGCTATCAAATTTCACAACATGTGAATCGAAAACCAGAGTATCAAGTATCTCCGCATAAAACAAATACTAATCTATGAAAGCAAATGAGGAAAATGATGGTCTATCATCTCAGAATCCTCCCATGTAGTACTATCCTCAGTATACTGGTCCCACTGGACCTTGTACTGAGTACTATCTTTGTTAACACTAGTCTATCAACAATTGGATTAATGACTTCCAGTACATCGAAGGGTCCCACCAATCTTGGAGCCAAGTTTGATGATTTCCCAAATTACGTAAGATTTACAAAACAGTCATCCTATACAGTAATCTTGTCCTTTCTAGAATTTTCTTCAAGTGTCCTTACTATCACATAGGGAAATTTTGTATGCTTCACACATACTTTCCCAAGAGCTTTATTCCATAATTACATCCTATATATAATAATAACTATAGTTAGTGATCGGAATTCATTGGTCCATGAATTTATCCTTAGTATAGCCCAAATGGAAGAGGAATGTCGATGTATTGTACACTACATCATGGGTCCAATCCTTTCCTTGAATTACACTATTAGACAACTCATAACCCAAGTCCATCCACAACTTACACATTCATTATCCTTACCATAAAGTACTTTACCTTAATTATTTGTCTATCTCGAGCATAACCTTTCTCCTAGACACTTATCAATTTTAATACTACTCCACACTTAAGCTTTGTTATCAATTAATTTTAATTGATCACTTCTATCTATTATTTCCTTTTTAATATCTTATCAAGTCTATGATTATATCCAAGCCTTTTAATATTTATTGGAGTTTCCTTTCTTTTCATATAATAGTCCAAATGTCAATTTTAGAGTTTACAGTTTATTCAAGATTTAGTCCACCATTTACTTATTTGACTAAAATAATATAAAGCACATTTATTCAAATGAATGTCTCATGGTATGATTTTTGTTTTTCACAACCCTATCATCATTCGCTAAACTGAAATAACCTTTCAGGTTTACTAAGCAACTTCCAAATTTTTGACACATAGGTTCTTTTATATCCAACAATAGTCTATCCTTTAACTAAGTGATAACCTATTTTGATCTTTCGCCACTATTATTCTTCCTATAAAAAGTTATAGATTTTATAGAGGTAATTCCCATTTATCTCAAGACATCCATACCTTGGATTTTATTTTGTCCTTGAATTATTTTCAAAGATGCAATTCATCTTTTAACTCAATCTAATTTCCTTGATTTAATCTGATACCAATTTTTGAATATTAATCCTCGTTCAATCACATTGAGCTCTAGGTAATAAAAAATTTAACTACATATCTAATCATCAAGAATAAACATTCAACTCCATGATTTCTTAATTGTAACAATTCTGATGTTCTTCTCCGTAAGCTTTTTCAGCATTTTTTGCTAAGTGAAAATTCTATGATGTTCTGTCATGACAATAGATGCTTCTTTTTGAAAGTGTTTCTCTTTTAATATAAGAGCTACTTAAAGTAAAGTATTTTCAATGATGTGACTTCCTTTAACTTACTAGGCATCCCTCCTATGCTTCTATCCTTGTAAGGTTTCGTTAACTCCAAAAAATGTTCAATCGCATGGGAAAATCTTAAACCCCATAATCCCTTCCAATTATTAGGATGGAATCCTTAATTGTTGACTAGTCCGATTGTTTATAAATTTCTCCACTTTATATGGCTACCCAAGACCCAAAGTACAACTCATTCAAGTTTAATTCCTACTTATAGTTATATAAAGAATATCCAATATGTAATCCAACTTAATAGGTTTTAGTATCATCATTAGATATTTCTCTTTATTGAATAAAATTCTTGTCCCACATAGGTTATCTTTAACCCAAGGTTCCATTAAAAATTAAGGTAGTGATTAAGTGATTTAATCACTCTCATAAGAGATTTTGGTGTGGTTCACATAACATCTCATCTTAATTTATTTTTTACTTCATCCCAATGGCTTAAATAGCCAACCTTTTTCCTATCCAAAAGGTTTCTTAGCATAGTAAGCTTCAATGTCAAGTCATTTCATGAAATGGATATTTTTCATATCAAAATGACATTGTTATTCAAATTCTCTATATAAAGTATATAGGAGTATAGAGACACTTTCTTTCAATCATGAGTCTCTAAGATCTTTCTTTGTCAATCCATAGAATATGATCTTCCTTATCATGATCCAATTATCTACCTATTATTTTCTAAGGCATTGATAATGATATACTCTGATCTTTAGATCAGATAATCATAAGGTAAAAAGGTCCTAATTCTTAACCTTTCCATTTGTCCTTTTCCCCTTGTGGTCATAAAATTTATGACTTGCAAAGAAGTCATAACCAAGTCTCTTTAGGTGTTGTACTTAGCTTGAGTCAATCCACTCTCTTCCTTTCCACCCCTTAGTGTTTCCGCAACTTTCATTCTTCTCACATTGAACTTCTTAGCAATTTACTTGCTTCTTTGAAAAGGGTATGTCATTCCTTCTTGTTGACTTTTCATTATTCTCTTTTATCTCATGGCATACCTTATTCACACTTTTCTCAAAGTTATAATTTTCATTGTTTTCTTTATCTCATAGATTCAACATATTCGATCATTCAGTAGGAGATCCAATGAATAATCAACAACTAATAATATTCCATCTTCTTTCTAATATCCTTTTTAATGGAGGAATATCCATACTCACAAACCTCTTTTGTTGATGCACTTCTTGAATCAAAGTGTTTCTTTCCTTGAAACTTCTAGGGTCCTAAAAAATAAAGCTATGTTGCATTCCTTTTTCCCTTTTGGGACCATTATTCATAAGTTGTTTTATTCCAAAAACTTCAATAACCTCATTGATTTCAGTTGGAGGAACCTTGCTCATGTCATTGAATGTTTCTTCTAACTGTTCTAGTCTTTTCTCAATTCCTCGATTCTAACTCTTTTCTAACAAGATCTTTTATCTTTACACAAGAGTTTAAGTTATGAGTTCCCCAATCCTTGAGGATACCTCCTTTGTTCATATCCTACTTTGAACAATCTAATATTTTCTGACTTGCATACATAGGTTCGTAGTGATTACACTAATCCAAGAGTTCCTGACTCTCTCCCAATTGTAGGTTTCTACAGTTCAATTTATCTCATTCCTACTCATTCTCTTTTTCTTAGAGTCATGTATGTACAAGTTATTCTTCCTAACCTTCCTACATACATTGATTGCATAATCTTCTGCAATACTAGGTTTTATCATAAGTTGATGGTTTTAGGAATTTTGATTCCAGGGATGAATCTCTAACTAGCCCCAATTTACCTAAGTTAGTAAGACTTAAATCTTCCTTTTTCACTTCCTTAAGTTCTTTTCTCTTGCCATTCTGGCACAAGAACTTTTCAACCTTTATCTTCTCATAAGGTTTACACATTATTGCATAATGAGCTCATAGGTTGCAGTGTAGAACCTAGCTCTTATACCAAATGTAAAATACAAAAATCTTAAATTCAAACTTCGACAAATACTTTAAATAAAATCATTTATATTCAAAATAAGTTCGACAGCTCATTCATTAGACATCAAAGAAACTAGATGATTCCAAAACAACAACATAAAGTCGATAAGATAGATTCAATATATAATTCTAGTTAAAATAGATACATGTTTCAATATAAAATTCAATGATAATCATACATAAGAAGTGATTATATCAATTACAATTCAAGACTTGGGAATTAATTCACCATAAGCTCTTCAATACATAATCAAGAATACATAAATCATATAAGAAGATACCATCCGTTGATCTTCATTCCAATAGAAAATCTTCAATAATGAAGATGAGAACAAGAATCAGGTGCTTTTTTCGCCCAACCTCAAAGCTTACGATTCCCCAGAATTCCTTAGTCATTCAAGAAATACCCGACCCTACATGAATCGCTTAGCAAAAAGCAGTCTACAAGCAAGATGGAATCTGGTGCATTCCTAGTATAACTAGTAATACCACAAGCATTTTCATTTTTCTAAATCATTTAAGAAACAAGCAAGTTCGATACTAGGATATGGTAGACAGTTCAATAATTCCATATATTTCAATGGTCCTTAAGTTACTTGGCTAGGTAAAATGTCATGCACAACAAATAAAGAAGTTTTGGAAAAGCAAACACTCTCTAATAACCCATATTCGGCACCCATCCCGGAAGGTAACTTTCCCAAAACGTAACATGCACATTCATTTATCAAGCATGCATGGTTCTAAACAATCAAATACAATCTTTCAAAATCAATAAAACTGAAATCTTGTTCAAAGCGAAAACAGTTTTGAGTTTCAATTGCAAAATTTACTGTTTAAAAACCTCTATTTCAAAATAATGTTAAAATTTAGAAGTTATTCTATTAAATTATTTTCAGTTTGATTTCTTTTCAAATCCAATTTCAAATAAAGCTTTATGTCAAAACAAAATTAAATGAAGTTTTCTTTTTAACATCCTTTTTTAATCTAATTTTAAATGATGTTTTCTCATTTGAATTTCTTCCCAAATTTAATCATTTGTTTCTCAGTGTTTTCAAATCAAGTTCTTCCTAAATTTTTTTGTTTTAGAAAAATTTTAATGGAGTTTGTTTTCCCAGTAATTCAAAGTTTACTATTCAAGAATTTTCATAGAAATCTGAATTAACAGAATTACTTTTCAATGGTTTTAAAAAAATCTATACAATAATTTAGCTATCTTATTCAAATTTACTCTATTCATGTTTTGTTTTTTTTAAAACCTCAGGATCCTACCGATTAAATTTTTTGATCTGGAATTTGTTGAATGTTTTCTTCCTCTATATTTTGTTGCTTTTACCTCCTTGTCTCCTATGTTGTATTCCTTGCTACCTCGAACACACCATGTAACTCCTAGCACTGCACTCTCTACTTTTTTTTCCTAGCGCCTCTTCCTTATCTATATCTCCCTAATTTGTTAAGTGCTTGGGAGATGGGAACGTTCTGTTAAATTCTCCCTTAGGCTATGCCTTTACCCATTCTCTATTCTTGTGTGGGAAATCCAAGAGTCAGAGGTTGCATATGGTGTGTGTGTGGAGGATGGGATCCTACCCCTTGCGCATGTTTTTCCCTTCCTAGCTGTGTGGGTTGAAGATAGTCTTTGACTATTGTTTTTATCAAATCAACACCCCTCCTCCCTGTCTCTTGCACATGGGGAGAATAGTAACTCCTTTATAATATATGAGACCACTCTCCTGGCCACGTATCTCTGAGAGACTAGTGTGCATGGTAAGATATGACTATTCTCAATTTTCTAGACCTCTCTTTCTTTAGGCCACGTGTGATGAGCAGGTGAATGGGAGCTAAAACAAATCAGATTTCCTCTTTTACTGGTTGCCTCTCCAAAATATCATTATTCCTGATGAATCCATTCACATAAATCAACAATACTTAGTAAAAAAATTTGTTCAATGCTCAGAAATGGATTTTTCACCCATAGTGCCTATTCGAATTTTTCTCCAGACTCCTCCCTCTTTATTTCTCATGCATAGATATTAACAAGAAAATGAGATCCCCATTTTTAGGTTGATCTCCAGATCAATTCTTTAACTCTCGGTTTCAAATTTTGACTGCTTCTCCAATTAATTGAAGATATTTCTTCAATTTGTTAACTAAAGTTTCTTTTGAATGCAAAGTTGAATTTGCACATGAATTGTTTTCGAAATTGTTTTCAATAACTCTATTTAAGATATTTGTTCAATTTCTAAATCTAAATCTTTTCCTCCTTCATATTTTCAATTCAAAACATTTAAATTTTATTAAATTCCGAAATAAAAAGCCAATTCCATTTAAATTACGAAATACAAGCATCTTATTTTTAAACAATGATAAAATATCTAAACAAAGAATCCAATCATTTAATTTAAATCAATTACCTCAAATTTAACCAAATCATCATTTTAAATCAACATGTATTTTTCACAAATTTTGATTAAATAAATTAAACTCAATTTTTAAATTTGCAAACACAGAATCACAAAATATATTAAAATATTAACTAAGTGAGTGAGTGTGATTCCATCATACTCATAAACTTCTAATGGGTAAATGACTCTACCTGATTGTTGTTCTCGCCTTCAATCACGTTCACCTGTTTTGGTGTTCACTTACACTCGAGTTTTCATCAACAATGAAAAACCCAAAATTTAAATAAAAACACATTTTAAATCATTTGTAATTGCATTTCAATTTCAATTTCACTTCAATTTGAATATCAATTTAACTTCAATTTAAATAATCATTTAACATAATATAATTAAATCAATATCATGATTAATAATTGCATTTAAATAATCCATAAAATCTATACGTGAGAAAAAGTAAAAAGAGATAAGATAATATGATACAAGCTTAATATTAAAGAACATCGGGTTGTGAGTAGTCATCTTGTGACTATCATAACTCTTAACTAGGTCATATTATCAAATTTATTATATTTTTATTTAGTTAGTTTTCTTAGCCTATGGATTATATAGGTTTATCTAACTTATCCTAGGTGATATCCAAAGCATAAATAGGTATATATAAGAGGTAGTGAGTCTTATTTGATCATCATATTGTTAATTATGTTCTCATTCAAGATATTTTAGAAGTTTTCTCCATGTAGTGGCTTGTTATTCTTAGTTATTATCAAGTATTTGTAGTATGTTTTCTATCATATTCTTTTATTGTGCAATTGATTTCATTAAAAGTAGTAGCAAAGCATGATCTTGGCACCATAGAGACAAGATCTTTTCTTAATATTAGAGTTCATTTGGGAAGAGCATATCTCCCATATTTTAGCAAAAAAAATGATTTTAAAAAATGGAGAACATATTCAAAAAGATACAATCCATATTTTAGAGGAATTGAAGTATAATTGAGTGATTTATTACAAATTTAGGGTTTCTACCCAATTTATTTGGAAAGTGTACATGTCACAAATCCTATAGAAATGGTTCCTAATTTTTATTTTATTTTTGGAAGAAATCCTAGAGGATAATACAATCCAAATTTCAGAGAATTTGAAGTAGAGATAAGTTATTTATTACAAAATTAGGGTTTCCAGAAAACTCACTATTAACGTTGAAAATCACATAATTCTTGGGATATTTTTGGGAAAAGTGCAACCTAGGCCCTTGTAAGTTACAAAAAAGCTTTTATATTATTTTAAATTTATTTGTGCGATTTATTGCAAAATTAATTTTTACCATCACGATGAGGCTTTCAACAAGAGGCAAAAGGAATGCTACCACACTGGGGAAATATTCAAAGGAGAATGAGGTAAAAATTGAGAATATTAACCTTAATGATGAAATTAGTAAAGTAAATGCTGATATTTCATAATTAGAGAAGAAGATGATTAAAGAAATCTCATCAATATATGTTGCAATTATGTTTAGTTGGTGTTGTCATTGATGTCAAAAAGCTTTGGTGTTATCATTGGTATCAACCGAATGAGGAGTAGATTATTAGAAGAGTGTGAGAAATTGGTATTGAGTTGATGTCTTTGATTATGCTTTGATTAGTTGCATTATGTTGTCATTAGTAAGTGTTGATGCAAAATTTTGCAAGTAGCAGCAGTCTTATGGGAAACTTAGCTAATGGGGGACATTGTGCGCTAGCTGTGACCTCCGAGATTTTACCGAAGCCGGCTCTTCATTTAGCGGGGAGAAGTAAAAGGTAAGGGAGATAGTAGGAATGTAAAATTTACACTACAAGCGATGCACCAAAGTCTTTAGACAACTTTACTAAAGCACAGTGTTGAATACAAAGGCCCGAACCACTAAATTGCTATTAGTTAAGATAATTTTCTCAAAAGCACTTAAATCGCAAGAATACCTTCCACTTTTGCATAACATAATCTTAACATAACTTTGAGTTAAGACAAAAGAGTTGAAATAAACATGGTCTATATTTATTGAGTTATGAAAAAATCATAGAAAGTAGAAGAACAGACATTCATGAAATAAAACAAGATAACGGTACAGAACAACAGTCTCATTAAATGCATGAATAAATAGAAAGGCCAAAATTGTTTGGCACAGTCTGGAGTCTTCAAATTGAATAAAGCTATTACAAAGGCTTTCTTCCCAGTGCTCAGGAGTTTTTGCAAAACTTAACCAACAACCTAATAAAAGAAAACATGGCCATATTTATTGGCTAGTCCACCACTTGAAGATGCATCAAGAGAAGAGAAAACCACACACAGAGACCGACGGCCCAGATGATCTCGAGCTATCACAACAATCATCGACCGACCAACAACATGCCAACGAGGCCACGACATAGAACAGAAAACCATGCCACAACAGGAGAGGACAAGAGACAATAGGCAAGTACAAAAGGTCCAGCGACAATTCCAAGGTAATTGGCATAGAAGATATTGCCATGTACTGCTTAGACGGAGCCCGACAGAAAGTCGAAAAGATGCCCAAAAGAAAATCTAAAGAGGGAGCCACATGGAATGCTTCAAGGAAAATAAAGTACAAGGCGGGCCCAACTCGAGAAAATAGCCAGAGAGAGTCATGTGGCATGTAGACGGAGACTGCCAAAAATAAAAGTGAAAGAAAAGTGAAAAGCTTTGCGAGGAAGCCACGTGGAGTGCTCCGAGGGCAGTGAGCATTTGAAAATTAAGGCGCAGCTGCAAAGGTAAATATAAAATTACAAAGGCTTTGGCAATTTTTTGTTGAACAGTTTGGCAACTCATAGGGGCATTGCGCTCATGGAATGGAGAACCCCAGAAACTTTGGTTTAGCATCCCAACTGCTCACAACTTTGAGAGGGCGGCCTGCAGACTAGTTCAGACTTCATTTTACGGCGTAGAGAGAGCTCACAATTTCTCATGAAATAGCCCGAGATCAATGATTGCCTTGAAAGGCAATCCGCCTGATACTTTTGTCTCTAATTCCAACTAGAAGAAGAGCTGCACTAGTTGATGCACGATTCCCTCAATTTCCTCGATGGTCGGAGGCTGATCAAACGAGTGGAAGATAGAAAGGTCCCGCTTCTTGTCTTTGATCATTGCAATGATGTGCTCCACACCCGCTACTGCCTTATTTGCAATGAAGGGCGGGGGAAGGCCTCTCTGAGTCAAATGGGAAAATTATGCCCACATATTGCTAGTGACCTGGTTCAACTGAGACCTGCATTATGCTACCTGTTAAATAGCCTCGTGCATAGAGATGAGGATACTTATGGCCATAGCCACCATCGTTCGGTCATTGATGCCCACATTGCTGAATGCTTCATCAGAAGCTGTATAAAACTTGTCCAATAATATTCTAGCCTCCGGAACCTTGTCAGAAGTTAACTCCTGAACTTGCTATATTGATTCATTCACTGTTCTGCAAAGGCTAGCCGCTTGCACCATAAATTTCAAGGTGGGATGAAGAGTAAGGAACAAAGCCTTCACCTTGTCCCATAATGATGCATACAACTCTTTCACAATTTCCAACGAGCTCATCCGGGGTGCAAGTGGTTGGGTCCTTAGGGTAGCCAATTCTGCCTCTCTGTTGCTCAAACTTACCTTTAGCTCTGACAAGCTTCTATCCAATGTAGACACCTGCTCTCTCAAAGTGAAAAATTCCTTTTCCTTTTTTGCCAGGGCTAGTTTGTCCTGCCTAGTCTTTTGAGTTTCCAATTCCAAATTTGCACTCATTTCAAAAATTTCGATACTGGTGTTCTATCGGTGCTCTTTCATTCCCTGAGTTAGCAAACTAGACATGACACAGAGCTTCTCCTCATTTACTTGACTCTGCTCAACCTCCTACTAGAGTGTCAAAACAATCTCCGCGCTCAAATCCTACAATTCCTTGATCTCACTTTTAAAGGAACTCCTCTCCTTCTCAAGTTGCTTTATTTTTTTCTCTTGGGCTTTAAATTTGTTCACCCAGATGTCGACTTTTCCTTTGAGCTCTACAATCTGGTCAGCCTTCTTCTTCACCTGCCGGATGAGTTTGAGAAAATCAGTGGTGACTATTTTTTGGGTCTCCTCCATCAACTCAATTTTATCTCGTGGGCAAGCCTGCTGCAAGTCTAACCCGACAACATTCACAAAATAATCACTCGATAGCATTTCACCTACTGCCTTAATCACATTTGGAGTGATTTTTGCAAACATCAAGGAATTTTGAATTTCATTGAATACGGTTTGTAAATGGGGCTCTGCCTGCTTGTTTGTGTCTTTCTGTCATCTTTTGTTGATCCAGCTGGCACAGGCACTCTTATTTGCATCAACCTGTGAGAAATATTTTTGGGCAAGGATACCTAGGCCACCAGCAAAAGGATACTCCTGAGGGATGGCTAGCGGGAAAGACAGCATATTCAATGCATCAGAAGTCTTTCTAGGCCATGTTATGATAGCGGGGGAGAATGGTAGAATGAATTGGCCACTCAGAGGAGATGAGAACAAGGTGTAAGGGAAAACTAGAGATGCACCAACTGCAGGGCTGGGCCTTGGAGATAAAAGTTGCTGGCCCACAAGCCCAGTACTTACATTGAATTGTGTTCTGGGAAAGGTATGGAAAGTAGAGGATAGAGGTGGGAAACCAAGAGGGGCAGAGAAAACTAGAGTAGATGAAGGAGAGACTAGAGACATGGAAGAGAGAGAAGAGGGAAGAAAAGTTACCTAAGGCTCATGTGGAGCTGTAGACATTTCAACCGCTTCCTCCATCAATTGCTCTTCCTCCTCACTAGCTTCTCTGGTTCGTTGTCACTTTTGCTCTGGAGGATCATCAAGGTTTAAAATAACCCGCCTCCGTCCATAGGTAGTCCTCACCCGCTTTCATGTTGATTTGGAAGAGCTAGCTGGCTCCGATGTTTATGCATGCGACTCTTCTTCTTGTGTAGGCTACTTACCAGTATCCCTCTCCTGCATTGGAATCTTGGCAATGGCAGGGGGATTCTGAGTTACCTCTTCCTCAGATTCCATGGCAACCTCTTCCCTTCTGTACTGCTACATGGATTTTGAACGGTTCAAAGACCTTTCAACATCCATATGTTCATTCTCCCAGATATCATCAAATCTTTCATTAAGGGCTATCTCATCATGAAGCTTGCCAGTTGCTAGAATCTCTTGTCAGTATACCTAGAAGGCTTGAATCTTCTCGAGCGCCCAATCGAGCTTATTTAATTGGGTGATTAGGGAGGTGTTGATCTTCTGCTTTGGGTTAGCCTTCCCTATGATATGATAAAAATTCAGCCATGTCGGTCGACCATCCACTATAGGAAAATACTCAAGGCCTACATACCTACCTAAATTTCCTTCCTCGGGGTTCCTCTAAAGGTCCCAGAATGGCCGGGGTGAATGTGGAATTTTGATGCCCACTCCCACTAAATTATTGTTGGGATTGTAATGTCAGGCATCTTCTATCAGTACCAACCCAAGGTGACCCAACTTTGAAAGTAGAATCACCGAGGTATCAATCGTCAGAGTCCTCTTCTTAATCAGAGACACGGATCCAAACATGATTGGCAACAACAAATAGGAGGTTAAGTGTTTTCCTCCCTAGTAATCATCGTCAAGGGTACATAGCTACCTCATTGCCTCCAGGGCCAACACTCTATCACAAAAGTAAACAAGGGAGTCAGAAAGACTCCTGGATAAAACTTGGTATGCAGAGTATGGTGAAATCCAAGCCAAAGAGCCAGTCACAAGGCGGAACCACTTTCCCCAACCAGGACTTTTGGCAGGGTGATATGTGTTCGGTCACATTGATCCCAACTCTATCCAAAGCCCTTAAAGTTGGGGCTATGAATGAATCCAAAAATGCATAATAATCAAAGGTTTTTGACATGATAGGGGTTCATGTCAAAATCAATTTTTTTAGGCCACCCTCGTCAAAAACAGATAGGGACATGGATGCTGAAAAGTAATCTGGGTTTTGGTGCAAAATCAAGTAAGCCAGGAAAGATGAATACCTAAACTTAGAGCTGACCCCAAACTCCTACAGCTGCTACCAAATTCCATCACTACTAACTCTTGTAAAATCTAGGAGCAGAGCCTCGCAATTCCTCTTCAGCATAAAGTTGAGGCACATTTGAAACTCAAGAATGTACTTGTCCAAGTCCAGACCACACACCAGCACCAGCATAGAAGCGATTGAGGAAGACCCACCTTTCAGAGCCTTTATATTGAAAGGGAATTTGTGTGGTGCCAAACTACTCATTGGCTAATTGATCTCAAAGTGATAAAATTGTGGTCCTATTTGGAGCTCTCCCCAGTTTTGCTGCATTCTTTGCACTTCAAAAATCTCAACCTCACGAGTCAAGGGAAGTGGGTTGCACAACATATCTTGAATAACTTTAGGGAAAATGACTACCCTAAAATCCTTGTTGTTGATTACCCCAGTGTCTGGGTCAAAACACACCGCACATGTCGCCACAATTTTGGGGCAGGGATGTACCAAAGGAACTATGTACTATGCAAGGCCACAAAACCATAGATGTTTGTGAAATGGGCCTGTCATATGCTTCATTTTTTCACATGCAGCCTCCCTAAGGCTCTTAAGATTGCAAGATAACACAGGATCAAAGACATTATCCCAATCCTCTAAGACCACTGCTTGATCTTCGTGAGGAACTGTGTTCAATATCTTTTGGTCCACCGCATCTGTAAAAGGCCAGCGAGGCTTTGAGGGTATGCCTGGAGTGGCATAAGACTCTTGGTCGTAGAGCTGTATGTGGGGTACTACCTTCATTTGCTCACTTATAGTTGCTGGAGCCATGATCGGTGATGGGTTCTCTGTAATTTCAACCATTTTTGATATTTTGCAAGAACTTTTCTGCAAACCTTTGGCAAATGGCTTAGCTCTTTTGAAAATTTATTTCTTCTTGCAAGTGTCATAGTTGCTTAATCCTTGGAAACTTTCGCAATAAATGCATTCTCTACATGCCATAACTTTCCTTTTTGATTCTCGAGAAAGGCAGCTAAAAAGAGTACGTGCCAGTCATTCATACCAAGTTGCTATTATGCATCACTAGCTTTTATTCATGTGAAAGGATCACCAACCTACCAAATTGCTCGAGCATTTAATGGACAACCTCTTGCATGTGACAGAGCCTGATTTTCTCAAAAGACAAACCAAGACAACCTTGTGAACACCCCCTCGCAGGCTATTTGGATTAATTGATTTCATTGTACATATAGGGCATGTCGCCTAATAGCCTTTTCCCTAAGATTTCACCTTGATTCGGATGGGATGGTGGTGCTTTGTGTCGACACCTAGACTATCTTTGAATGGATGTGGCAACTCAGTAGAGCTAGTTGCAATTTGTACTTGCACCTTCCCATCACCTCGCACATTGTAACACTGAAAACCAAAGCAATGCGACACACTTGGGCTCAATTGATAATTTTGATTTCCTCAACTGGCGAACCTAAACCAGTCTATAAATACGACCCTTGGCAGCATAGCAAATCACAAAAGTTTCTAGCACTTCTAGATTAGCAAGCTTTCTTTACAACTTAGCAATTTCATTCTTTAGCTAGAAAAGTAAACAACATGGAAACACCAGTGAGGCTTGTCTACAAAAAGACTCAGGCTATCTTTCTTGGAAAAATTAGATGCAAGCGCCTAAAGTGCATGACAGGTGTGAAGAACCTATTGTATGTGAAGTCAATCAAGTGGGTCCTCAGAAAAGATTGTGTGGAGTATGAGGAGCAGTATCTGGTGAATACTAGCATTTGCTCCCACTTTGTCGCCTCACTGCTAGACATTAGTGTTTCCAAATGCAAAATTCTAAAGCTGACAAAGTGGTTCTTCCCTCGACGCTACCTTAGAGGCCTGGAGAAAATTGTGTGCATGACCCAATTTGACTGCGCGATTCCCTCAGTTTGCAACATTTTCCTGCAGCAACTGCGTGGAGGCACTATTCCAACCAGGCCTTTCCTTTTTGGGTTCGAGTTGGAGACTCATGAGGAGCATCATGCCAAGGTTCGTGCTGACTGCTACTTCCTTATGTGTGTGCACTACATTGAACCATTCCAAAATCTTTAGTGGTACGAAGATTTTGAAAGAATGGTGTTTCCCAATCTCGCGCCGCTTGTTGCCATGATTGTTGGTCCTTCCCACTGATGTCTTGAGAACGAAGATGATCCCAAATTTTTTTTTTCTATGCTTCAAGCTCCGCTTTATAGCGGACCTATGTAAATATTAATACAAGGTCTCTAGCCCCCAAAATTAAAATGTAAATCTTCGACTATATAAATATAATATATATCTTTTTTCAGAAAACTTAGCCCATTTACAATATTTTCTTATATTTAAAACTACTGTTGTTATCTTATTTCATTTCTTGCACTGAGTAGACTCAAAACCTAAAGCAAGAAAGAATAATTAGATATTGACAATGTACAAAAACAACACGTGGGCATAATTAATGAAATCTTTTAAGATGTATTCCATTGATTGGAATATTCAAGGCATTTCCTTCCATGTCT